>JASANE010013029.1:0-11865 GCA_030248225.1 Trileptium ribeirensis
ATATTGTGCAACATATTACGAGGTGGATAGTAAGACTTACACCTAGCCAGGACGTTCGATTAAACCATTTCTGAACTTCTCACAAAATTGTGTAACACAATTACTTTAATGCATGTCAGGAAAAGTTACAATATATTGCAAATTAAAGCACGAAATAAAAATCGGAAATTTATGTTGCCACATGAACATGTTTTGTCAAATGTTCCAATCATTTTCTTAAAATTTTGGACACCGTTTTTTAATACAAATTGTTGGTTATAGTCACCGACTTTAATATTTTTGTGCAAAAATACATGTCGAACGCTTTTTGACTACACGATTTCATTTAACTCATGTCATAAAAGTTTATATACATATACCAATATTAACAAATCCAACTACTCGGTAATGGAACTACATTTGTGAGCGGAGCTTGGGCTGTGGCATTACGAATATACTCAATTTTATTTTCTTCAAATAACTACATTGCATCAGGGCATAAGGCTTTATTATTGGTGAAAATATTATATTTGAATTCTTCGACCCAAAAAACCCTATAATGGTTTGATGAACGATTCTATTTTCAATAAATAACACAAATATTGCAAAATTCTCTATTTTAGCTGCATAAGCTTAACTAATTTACAATCACTAATTAACCACCAAAATTTTTTAATCCCAAATATCAAGTGCACACTCTGACTGACAGGCTTTCAAACAAAAAAGTATTTTAAAATCGGTTCAGTGGTTCTTGAGATCCGTCGGACCAAACGATCTAACGAACGAACAAACGAACGAAAGGACCGACATCGACTTTTTTGGTCACAGACAGAAAATAAAAACGCTTCGCTCGGTTTCGCCTCGCTCCGCTCAGCAAAACTGCATATTTGCGTATTGATGATAGTTTTGAATTCTTTGAACCCCTATCTGGAATAACATACCATCAGCTATCGGGTCCGCGAAATAACAACTTTGGTGTTTCCACGGCAACTGCAATTCAGCGCTGTTTGACCGTGCTTACAATTGACCATTTCGTTTCTGTTGAGCAGCACGTCCACACGTATCGTGATCCAACTACAAATCGACAATCGACAATCTTAGCCACCATAATCGTGCCAGCTAATACACCAAGAACGGCGAAAACTTGTGGCAGAGAAAGCAGCGTTTGAGATAGACATTGATATGTAGTGATTTTTTTAATTTTGTTGGAGTTTAAATATGGGCAGAAGTAGTTATGTTATAAAGCTGATATATGGATGTGCAGTAAGTATATAATATACATTGCAGTGAATAAGATGTGTAAAAATGTGCAGAATTGTGTTGTATTCTACAACGCGCTCTATCATTCTCAGATTTATTATTATTATTATTATTATTATTGCAGGTACGGTGGTACAGAAGCGGCAACATTTTGTGCTCTACTCACATTGTCTGCTCAGTTCGAACAAGACTGTGCTGTCGATGTGTATCAGGTGGCAAAGTTGTACAACACCCGTCGTCCTGGAATATTTCCTACATGTGTAAGTTTCAATACAGCGGTGAATTGCTCGTTTACTGCAGAATATATATCTACGGACACAGCCTATCGATAGAGAAATAATGAACCCGTGTATTGCGTATAATATTGAGTTAAAGACAAATGTGTGCTCCGTATAGTTGAAAATTGTCGAAACGTTTTTAAACACAGGTTTTGTTTCATTGATTTTTTTTGCAATAATGTGTTACATTTTCGATGAGTGTTAGCGAACGTGAAACTAGTTAATGTTATGGACAACTCACAAAACTTCTAGAGAATCTGGACAAGAATCGTAACACCGTTTTTTCTTGGCCGCAAGTAAGAGTTGTAATTTTCTCTAAAAATATTTGAGCAGTGATATCTGACAGCTTGACCATATCCCTTTCAAAATACCAAGTATTAATACTACGATAAAAACATATTGTCAGCTACCGTCTGAAAGCATAAGAGAATTTGTCATATTTAATTAATTCTAGAGATAGGACAAAATTATAGCGGCCAATTCTGCTTTATTTTCGTTCAGTTTTCTTATGTATATGCTTTCCAGTTCCATTGTCGAATTTAGTTGTTCTCTGAATTCAGGATGATTACTACTTTCTCTATCGTGCTATCCGCGCTCTTTCCTCAGAATCACTAATTACACCATCAACCGAAACAACATCAAGTATGGTTGATAATGTTGTTTATCCGATCGCCGGAACCACTGTGACTCTTGGGGACGCCAGTATCGAAATCCGTCATCCTGATAGCCCTATGGGTAAATCGACAATGGAACTGGAAAGCATATACATAAGAAAACTGAACGAAAATAAAGCAGAATTGGCCGCTATAATTTTGTCCTATCTCTAGAATTAATTAAATATGACAAATTCTCTTATGCTTTCAGACGGTAGCTGACAATATGTTTTTATCGTAGTATTAATACTTGGTATTTTGAAAGGGATATGGTCAAGCTGTCAGATATCACTGCTCAAATATTTTTAGAGAAAATTACAACTCGACTTGCGGCCAAGAAACGGTGTTACGATTCTTGTCCAGATTCTCAGAAGTTTTGTGAGTTGTCCATAACATTAACTAGTTTCACGTTCGCTAACACTCATCGAAAATGTAACACATTATTGCAAAAAAAATCAATGAAACAAAACCTGTGTTTAAAAACGTTTCGACAATTTTCAACTATACGGAGCACACATTTGTCTTTAACTCAATATTATACGCAATACACGGGTTCATTATTTCTCTATCGATAGGCTGTGTCCGTAGATATATATTCTGCAGTAAACGAGCAATTCACCGCTGTATTGAAACTTACACATGTAGGAAATATTCCAGGACGACGGGTGTTGTACAACTTTGCCACCTGATACACATCGACAGCACAGTCTTGTTCGAACTGAGCAGACAATGTGAGTAGAGCACAAAATGTTGCCGCTTCTGTACCACCGTACCTGCAATAATAATAATAATAATAATAATAAATCTGAGAATGATAGAGCGCGTTGTAGAATACAACACAATTCTGCACATTTTTACACATCTTATTCACTGCAATGTATATTATATACTTACTGCACATCCATATATCAGCTTTATAACATAACTACTTCTGCCCATATTTAAACTCCAACAAAATTAAAAAAATCACTACATATCAATGTCTATCTCAAACGCTGCTTTCTCTGCCACAAGTTTTCGCCGTTCTTGGTGTATTAGCTCGCACGAGTATGGTGGCTAAGACTGTCGATTGTCGATTTGTAGTTGAATCACGATCCGTGTGGACGTGCTGCTCAACAGAAACGAAATGGTCAATTGTAAGCACGGTCAAACAGCGCTGAATTCAGTTGCCGTCGAAACACCAAAGTTGTTATTTCAGCGGACCCGATAGCTGATGGTATGTTATTCCAGATGACCGGTGCAAAGAATTCAAAACTATCATCAATACGCAAAGATGCAGTTTTACTGAGCGGAGCGAGGCGAAACCGAGCGAAGCGTTTTTATTTTCTGTCTGTGACCAAAAAAGTCGATGTCCGTCCGTTCGTTCGTTTGTTCGTTCGTTAGATCGTTCGGTCCGACGGATCTCAAGAACCACTGAACCGATTTTAAAATACTTTTTTGTTTGAAAGCCTGTCATGTCAGAGTGTGCACTTGATATTTGGGATTAAAAAATTTTGAGTGGTTAATTAGTAATTAGCTAATTAGTTAAGCTTATGCAGCTAAAATAGAGAATTTTGCAATATTTGTGTTATTTATTGAAATAGAATCGTTTCGATCAAACCATTATAGGGTTTTTTGGGTCGAAGAATTCAAATATAATATTTTTACCAATGATAAAGCCTTATGCCCTATGCAATGTAGTTATTTGAAGAACATAAAATTGAGTATATTCGTAATGCCACAGCCCAAGCTCCGCTCACAAATGTAGTTCCACTACCGACTAGTTGGATTTGTTAATATTGGTATATCTATATAAACTTTTATGACATGAGTTAAATGAAATCGTGTAGTCAAAAAGCGTTCGACATGTATTTTTGCACAAAATATTAAAGTCGGTGACTATAATCAACAATTTGTATTAAAAAACGGTGTCCAAAATTTTAAGAAAATGATTGTAATATTTGACAAAACATGTTCATGTGGCAACATAAATTTCCGTTTTTTATTTCGTGCTTTAATTTGCAATATATTGTAGCTTTTCCTGACATGCATTAAAGTAATTGTGTTACACAATTTTGTGAGAAGTTCAGAAATCGTTTAATCGAACGTCCTGGCTAGGTGTAAGTCTTACTATCCACCTCGTAATATGTTGCACAATATCGGGAGCAGAAAAATCACCGTCTTATCGAACGGTCCTGGCTAGGTGTAAGTCTTACTATCCTCCTTGTAATATGTTGCACAATATCGGGAGCAGAAAAATCACCGTCTTATCGAACGGTCCTGGCTATGTGTAAGTCTTACTATCCTCCTCGTAATATGTTGCACAATATCCGGAGCAGAAAAATCACCGTCTTAGTCAAATTCACGCTATAAATACTGGTTACAAATTACCTCACACATCACGGATCTCGATATAGATTTTGCGAACAGAATGTATTTTTCATATTTTATAATATAATGCTAAATCGTAATGATGGTAATATTTAAATAATTAACGAACACGCCCAAGGCATATATGTCACGTCGGCTATGTATTGTTAAGCCTCTGTCGTGTTGACACACAAATGAACTTCTAAAACTATGTTGGAACCTTTTCAAAAAATGCCACACATGTCAACACAATTTTGTTTGATAAGTCGTTTAAGTTAGCATACCTGATACATTATTTTCATTTTTTTTCAGAGCAAGAACGCATATGAGTTTCGTTGATAAGTCGTTTAAGTTAGCATACCTGATGCATTATTTTCATTTTTTTCAGAGCAAGAACGCACATGAGTTTCTTTGATAAGTCCTTTAAGTTAGCATACCTGATGCATTATTTTCATTTTTTTCAGAGCAAGAACGCATATGAGTTTCGTTGATAAGTCGTTTAAGTTACCATACCTGATGCATTATTTTCATTTTTTCAGAGCAAGAACGCATATGAGTTTCGTTGATAAGTCGTTTAAGTTAGCATTCCTGATGCATTATTTTCATTTTTTTCAGAGCAAGAACGCATATGAGTAATATAAGTGAACATTTATTTAATTCTGGGTCTAATAACATACATTTGCTGAACTAGATGTTATAATATAGCACGATAAACCATAAAATAAGGTATACGAAATTCATAAAACACATTCGTATTGAATAAAAATGTTAATAAAGACAACTTGGAACAAAGCGTCATGTATACAATTTATATATACTTTAAAGCAGTTGTTCTTAATACTTCGGTGACCGAAACGTGCACACGGCTGTCCAATAAGCACGACTAACAACATAAATGACTAATACACCGCATTAGCTACATACAGTGTCCGTTACTGTTAACTCGCAAAAAAATGGTAGCTAAGAGTGCGTGCGACAGCGTGAACAAAAATGCAGTAGCTAAGGTGTGTCGTATATCCTCAAGAATTAATTTACGGTATCGGTGCGATCCTGACTGTCTATGTGGTAGGGTCCCGACTACAGCGGGCAAATGTTCCAAACAGTGGGAACATTACAACGTGAACGCCGAATAAAACATTACTATATCATATTGCGAATGAAAAGATTATAACTAAATTTAAAATATAATATTTCATGCCCAACAGCCATGAAACTGACTTATCAACAACGACAATCGGCCCATTTTGATATTCGTGATTTTGTAGATCTTGAACCGTTCGAACAAGATTGAATATTGTCGACAACGGAGGATAGCAAGCCGAAGGCCAGCCCGGAAAATGTAGAAGTCGACAACAAAATTGAAAATCGTCCTAAAACAACCCTAATGAGGAATGAAAAAACAGTAGTAATAAAACTGTTAAGCGTGAAGGTATGAAACAGACTAAAGGAAGAAAAATATTTTAAAATCAGTCTAACAATAGAAAAAATGTAATGACCAACAATAAATTTAAATCATCCTAAAATTATAGGAAAAACGACTGATAACGAACCGTTCGTTAAACATGAAGAGTAAGAGCAAAACTTATTCAATTACTTTATGTTCATAATGCTACAAACCTTTGTGGATTGTAGAGCAAAATCGATGCAAGTCAGATCGCCACTGCTTGCGGCTTCCGTCATATAGACGTAGAAACTATTGCCACATTCGAGCGATTCAACTCCAAGTTCAGGCCAAAACTTTTGGAAATGCTGGAATAAAACGGAAAAGAAAATAAATTTTACGGATCAATTATATAATAGTGATGACAATGATCGGCAGTATAAGCAAGTCAGTATGTTTCGTACAATTTCGCACCACAGTTTCGCACATGGTTGCCAGAACAAACGTTGTGGTTACAATTTTTACAGAAAATATCATTCAGCAAACAGCTTTAGGTAATTAAACTAGAGCAAAGCGTGGTAATAGATGCAGTAGAGAATAACATTATTATCTTGACTTCCTTGTAAAAGGCTAGAGCGTCATCAAACGGTTCGAATTTGCTGGTTACGACATTGCGTTGGTTGAGATTGCTCTATAGCTAGTTGGGAGATCACTTTCAGCACTTTTGCAACAGTCGGCATTAATTTACTGTCTTATTTCGAAAGATATGACCCCACTAAGTATGCATAATTTTTGTTAATAACATATGGATATAAGTAAGATATAAATATAAGGAACGAATCCCGAAACTTGAATTATATGAACAAACCTGTAAAACTCTACGTAATATTCTTTAAACTTTCCAAAATATTTCTGAAACAAATACGTATTCAAAAGCACAAAGTGGTATTGTCCTGTTACACATTAATGTAAACTTACAAATGTTGACAGAAAATTAAACGCGGTGATAGCGTTCAGTTTCCTACATTTGCGCCGAATTATAAATAAATAAAATAATTTGTTGAAATCTCACGATGATATTATAGAATTGGAATTATCTAATGTATACCATTTTGAAATCAAAGTATCCTTATGTATGTATGTAAATGTGTTCTTCTATATATGTGTTAATATTTTTGTGTACCCGAGATTAAAACAAACATCTTGACACACAAAACTAAATCTGAAGTTCCTCGACCTGGGTCAGTTACGGTATATTTGTGAACCATTTTATGAACCAATATAGATCGTCTTGTCCGGAATCCACAATTCTTCTTATGAGTTGCTTACATTGCAATCCAAGTCAGCAAGTAGAACAATAGTTTGGCAGTTATAATCCCAAATCATTCGCCAAAAATCTTCGACTGAGCCTTTTTCCGAGTCGCATGGTGACACTGATGTCGCTCCGTTGTTTGCGGCGACTGTTCCATGTAACGGCACTTGAGTTATGATATATTCATTTTGACGATGAAAGCCCTAAAATACCTAGTATTGCATCCCAATATAATTGTTGAAATCTAAATTAGGCAACGCCTTTTGACACAATTTGAGCATCAATACGTACAATGCCTTATACAGAGAGCTGCAACGGACAGTACATTAAGTAGCGAACGATATGTGAGATCAGTGTTATCAAATCAACAGTGTTCAGGCTTTAAAAGGACTGTAAAGCCAACGGGCATTTCCAGGTGAACGGAGATGCTGAGGATGAGGACATGAACACATTGGTAATGGTAACATATTTGTTTGAATATTATTGCAATATACTTAAAGGTAGAAAATGGCATATACCTGAAGAATCTATAAGAATATGCGCAACCACTGCAACTGCTACATACTTGTGCACTGTTACTCGGTTCACAATAAATGCTTGAAATCCAGTGCGCATCAAATAACGTGCGTAGGGACGTGGGAACAACAAGACATCGACTAACGTCGCCTCACCAGCCCCCCTGAAATTTGTAATTGGAGGGGCGAAGAAGTTTCTCCCCTAAAATTGCATCATATTTTTCATGAAACATATAAAGAAAATTTTGGGACCTATTTAAATCTCTGCAACGCTTATACAGCACACAACACCTTGTCCGTTTCCTAACAGTACGCTGAATAGATTTAGCACAAAATGAAAGTTATTAACCGAAAAAAACTGCTATTTGAGTAACTGCAAACTGACTTCTTATTTTTACATATCCTTTAGAGCGTTGACTAATAATGCCTAACTTTGATAAAGCGTAGCAGTAGCTTGATACGCGTAGTTCAAAATCGTTCTCGTGTCTATGGTCACACGTCATATACTTTCCATTAATTTGTCGTTATGCGTTGTCTATGTAACATAACCAAATTATAGCTGAGTGTTAACATTTTTACGCTTACCGAAATATGTGTACGCATAAAGAAATACAGCCGCTCTGAGACAGGGAGGGGGCAGCTGCCTCCCTCGCAGAAATCAAGCTTGGGAGCACGTACTTCGTGCTGCCCAGCCGGATTTTCCAAAATTTTTGCCAATTTACTCAATATCTTTGAGACGAAGTAAATATTAGTTGAGAAGGGGTTCCGACACTTAGGTTCTAACCCATTTACACTATGAGTACATAAGCCCCAAATGTTTTGTTACCCTGCCCCGAGACGTGCTTTATCTTAGCTTACCCTAGATGTGTTTTATCTTGGCTTGCCCCCCCTCAGATTCAAAATCGTTCCCAGGTCTCCCAAGAGATCTAGAATTTTCAACAAACTACATAATATTAGCATTTAAATTTCAGCTCATGATCAATCGAAATACAATTTTGTTTTATCAGTTTTGCTTTATTGGCAGCCATTATTCGCAAAATTAAACCCAGTAAGTGTTGGCAGTGAAATTAAAAAAATTTATTATATTTTCATAAATCTAACATGCAATATTAAAATTGTGGCATTTAATATTTACCTGAAGCTATCAAACTGTCGGATCAACATTCATACATAAATAGATAAAATAATCAAAATCAATACTAGCTCTAGCCACTATTAGATGAATCGACTTACATGGAAAAATGTTGCATTGATATAGTCACATCCCTGTTCACCAGCGCGTATTGTTAGCGACACACGGTATTTATCAACTAAAAATATAATTTACAAAATACGTGCAAAAATAACCGATGGCGTTGATGTCATTTGTGGCTACAGTTACCACTTTACAGCCCGTTGGGGCCGAAATGTTGGGAAGCGAGATTGGCACCGCTCGGCTGTTTACGGTGAGCATTTTCATTTTCCTTTTTTCAATAAAGATATACACCGACAATTTACAATTATTCTGTGAAACGTCGCAAATAGGTACATACTATTATATCTATGTTTGCCCTTTCGGTGCTATTGGTATTCTCCATGTATAAAAAAATCTTGGATTAATAGTATTCGCCTGATGTAAATTTGACAAGCGCTCATATAAGAATGGTAATACAAGTAAATCTGTACGAACCCTGCTTTAACTGAACGTAGGCAAAAGCAAACGTCTACAAATCCATTATAATACCGGTTGTTCGCTTCAACTTGTGAAAATAATTTTCACCGTTGTTAACAACCCGTTCCTTAACTACATGCTTTACTGTGTAATCAGCGTTTTGGGGCAATGATGTTTATATACTAAATTTAGCTCCAAAACTAGTTAGCTAAGCAACTAATTTTTTTATAATCTTAAAATTTTGAAATCAAATTTGAAAGAGCTAGTTACTCAGTTTGGATACTTTTTTATTCATAGAGGTGAAAATATAGTTCGATATAAGTATAATCTATCTAAAAGTTGCAATGTCGTCGTTCTCAACGCAAAACCGCTACACCGTCGCATATTGTTTATTCTGCAATTCTGATTTACTCCATTTAAAATTTGTTAGGACATAGTATGTATTTAAGATTCATCGACTACAATTATCAGCATACAAGGAGCTACCTAAGATGAGCACAAAAGGGACTATCATAAAGCAAATGCGAAATATTAAAGCACAATCGGAACCTAAATAAAAGGGAACCTAGATAGATGAAATTTCTAGTAACATGAATTCCAGAAATGATGGCGGTGAATATTCTTCAACATTAATTGGACGTGTTTATGGCACACGAAATTTCGATAAATTATATCCACGGTTTTATAGATACAAAATGCCGCAAAAATGTAAGGCGTTTTGGCAAATAAGGATATGAAAATCGTCGCTTTATATCTTTTGTGTGTCAACCACAATGTTAGATAACACACAACACCAAATATTCGCTTAGATAGAAAGATTGATATCGTTAAAACATACGATTTTTTATTTAACTAAACATTTAATTTCTTATTTCAATTTAAGGGCCTACGAATTGTTTAGCCAATCGTTGAATTTGGTTGTCACGACTAATTATACACATATCTGTGCAAGTGGTATAATCAGTTCAATATCAGGAAAAACATGAAAAACATACATGTATAGATAGACGCAAGTTCTATCTAAACATTATATAAGTTAAATCCTAAATTAGCATAAGAAATATAAAAATTATTGCTGAATTTAACTTTGGCCAAACCATGGAGGTTATAGGAATTCACATTCATTAATAGTTTTAGTTGTTTTGTTTCTAAAATCTTGTTTCTGTGACGCTTTACCGAATAAAATATCAGTCAAAATACTCTCAGAGGTAAAAAGTAAATAATATCACTGAAATTATAAACATATTAGCACAACGAATTGGTCAAAAGTTGGAAAAACTCAGCTAACTCACGTGGAAAGAAAGGGCTATTTGGACGATTCTTGGTGTGATTTTGTGGCTTATGGGCTTCAATCGCCAAATGATCACGATATTCGAAATCGCACATCATCTGAAACAAAATTTTTAACCCGGAACATCAATCAATACAAAATTAAAACGAACAAATCAACAAAATATTATTTTAAAAACAAAGACTTTGCACTAGTCTTTAGCGAAGAATATAGTGACAGATATACTATGTATACTTATAATATAGGCATACTTACGTTATAGTTGAGCCAACTGTGCCCCGTATTTTATAGTGTACATAAAGTTGCTACCCTGAGCCAATGAGAAAATATCTCAAGTTTATCAGTTTTTTAATAATTCCGGTTATATAAAGCTGGTGTTGTTTGAGCTGTAATTAATAATTCGCATTACTTCTACTTAAAATCTTAAATCCTGAACAAGACACATATATATGTAGCACCTACATACTCATCATGTGTCTCATTGTTCTTAATGTTTTCTTATGGTAAAGATTAATGATTTCATTTGGTTTAATAAGCGGTCACCTTGCCTTGTTGTAAATACAAAAAATAACCGATGTTTGTTGCCAACAAACCTAATGCTATTACATATATCGCGGATTATTTTACTTCTTATCACAAGCACATAAACAGCAGATTCGAAACCATTTGGTTACCCTGTCGTTTTGTTTACCTGATATTGTTTCTGTAGCAAATTTGCAGGATTCGAATGCTGACGATGATCAAAATCTGTGCCAAGGACGGGTGACGGTCGGCCGTATGAGCCGCTGCAACAGCTATTCGTGGGTCCACTAGTGTTGCTTTGCGGAACAACCAAGCGTTCATCAACAAAATGTCGCAAATCACAATTCGGAATTTCCGTCGATGTTCCATCGCACTTAATTACTTCAGCTATGGCGTCATGACAGAATATGTATTGCTCCTAGAAATAAAACAGCAAATAATGCGGATGAATGTCGGCTTACACCTGTAAGCATCATAGAAAAGAATATAAGGTACTTTTATATGATATGCTTAAACACCGAATTTGCTATTTTCAATTTCGATACATCATATATTTCAGCAGAACTATCTCGTGTTAGATAATTCTGTTGGAAATATTACGACCATAATGACGATATCCTTTTTACTAATAGGTTACCGAAACGGAGAAAAATTTGAACCGAAGTTCGAAACAA
>JASANE010013030.1:0-12411 GCA_030248225.1 Trileptium ribeirensis
CGATAGCCGGGGTCGTATGGGCATGGTGTTAGGAAGTTGCGCCATGCAGCTGCGTCACCGGTTATTACACTTGTACGTCAGTCAATTGATTTTAAATATGTTGTCCTTTTAACAACTGTATTATCTATAGCTTACAGCTGTTTTGCCGCTTATTTGTTTTAATAGATTTGGTCACTCGCACACAGCATAATTCAGGAAATAATGTACCTTTGCACGTTCAATAACTGTTGACGAAATCATATGGGCGTACAAGAAATGAACAAATAAACGAATAGAAATATATATCGCATAATCGCCTCCTGGGCTTGAATTTTTGACTCGAAAATAGAGCTTTACATTTGTGTCATTGTGAAAACTTACGTGTACGCGTTGTCCAAGTGGATATTTTATTTAAAATGCTGAAAGAATATGAGAATCTGCTTGCTATATTGTAGACAGTTTGGATAGGTAATTTTGAGGCATGTTTATGCTATCCAGCCAGGGTATTGGCATACGCAGATGCCAACTAATTACCGTTGGATGTTTACCCTGGGTACATGCAGACATTAATTCGGTAATAAAACTATTATCAATTTTTGACCTTTACGGCATGGTGGGGTGAATGTCTACTGAATGAATACTTCGTCCAGAATGTTTGAGATTGTAGCAGGTACACTATTGTACAGGTTAAACCGATCCAAATATTTCACCTGTTGTAGGTTGCCTTTTTCTCGATGTACGAAGAAGAATTACCTACCGTTAGCTTCGATTAAACCTATCATATATTGTAGCAGGTACTGCATTAAATATGATGCACTTTGTAACGAAGCTAACGGTAATTAACTATTCTTCGAACATCGAGAAAAGGCAACCTACAACAGGTAAAATATTTGGATCGGTTTACCCTCTACAGTAGTGTACCTACTACAATCTCAAACATTTAGGACCAAGTACTCAGTGCCGGTACTAGACATTCACCCCACCCCCTTATTCCCGCGACACCCCCCCGAGGTCGCGAAGCCACCCTCTCCTAAGACCACAGCTTAGCCCGACACCCCGCGCCACTCGCCCGCGGTCCCGCACCGTTCCTCCGAGTTCCGGCACACCTACCCTGAGGTTTGGCACATCCCGACGCTCGACACCAACCCCTACTTCACTCCGCGACATTCGACTCATCCTTCGATGGTCCATACTGCCACCCTACCCCGACTCCCCGCCGCGCGGAGGCCCCGCACTCTCAATATTCTGACATAGAATCCAGCTATAATGCACGCAACTTATAACGAAAACGCTTCAATACGATGATTTATCTTACGACATTTATTCATCAAAAATAACAACGTTTCACCAATTTTTTTGTACTTTCAATAATAAACATTTTCAAAACACACCCATCAGCTTTTGTATTCTAATGCAAAGCTAAGCTGATGAAAACAGCTAATATTTGGTCCTGAATTCGTAAGTAGATGTACTGTACATAATAGGGACAAATCTCACCGGCAAAAATTGTATATTTTCACGAAATTAAATCGAATTTACACGAATTTGGCGTAATTGTGAAATCAGATGTGGGTTTGTTTTGCGCTTCTATTCATTTGTGGTCATCAAATATGGTGCATATGTACGCAAATTAATAAAAGCATTGTGTATGTGTCCCGATAAATGAAATGAATCTAAAATTGACATATAAAGCTAAGGGCAGATGTAACGTAATATTCGCATAAATTACTTAAAATTTAAAACAGATTGAACTGGACTTTCACCTGTCAAAATTGTCAACAATAATTATTTATTATGCAAATATACTATAATATAATCAAATTTTGGTATACCTCATGTAGCTCAAAAATATAAATACAATAGATTATCGAACACAGGCAATACTTACGTAGTGTGTCGCCTGCATGTAAGCTAGAATTGCTTGGGTTCAAAAAAAATGATTAAAATTGCTAGGACACAATAAATTCCAGTAGGAATCCATTTATATTCATAAAGGACCTGCAAAGATTTGAAAAAATCTTTATCAACAATTGGCGAATTGTATTATATTCGAGGGTTTAGAAGATTTATCTCATGCAGGTGCCGACTATGCTGATTGTACATTTGAATTAATCAATGCATCTTAGAAAAATTACTGTGCTTAAAAATTTATATTTTACGGAATTTCTGCATTACGAAAATAAATTTTCACAAATCAGAGCATATGTTTGAAGATAATAGATGGAATAAAATTGTATTTTTGACACGGTAATACGATAACTCTTCATGCTATTGTAGCCTGTGTATTATGCACAATCAGTCGAGAAAAACATATTGTGCCCGAAACAAAAACCCTCGTCGGGAAAATGAAACTTTTAGGAATCATTCAAGGATTTTAAAACCATAAAGTCACATTTGAAACTCCGGCTTCAATTTTGAATATTCATAAAATAACGAGCCAGCCGTTGACAATACACGTTTGATAATGGCTAATCGTGTACTGATTTTGGCCACCAAGTGGGCTCAGACCAGAAACTTCACCTAAGAAAGAAATCATGACATGCTATTACGAGTAAGGATTATTAGAATAGGGCTACTGTGAAAATATAAGCCAACCCGGTAAAGCCATTTCCAAACTACATGCGGATGCGAAAACGCTAAAATTTGGGCTAATTGAAATCATAAAAGTGCGTTTTGACTCCCTGAAAGCCATGAAGAAACTTGTTTTTTGATATTATATGCTATAACAAAAATTTGCTGTCCTAGCACAGGCATACTGAGAAAGCTTGTACTAAATCCGTCCAGCCATTAACGAAATAGGCTAGTAATGACTAAAATTTACCAATTTTTGAATGAATTAGTGGATTTTGAACTCCTAAATCGCCACGCCAAACAGATACTGCAGTCACATTCCTACTGTTGACAATTTATATAAGCAGTTGTATGCTGTGACAATTGGAGCCGTATTGGGCCAGCCATTGCTAAGCTGTGGCGACAACGACTAAATATTTCCCAATTTTTACCTGGAAAAGTAGTTTGACGTGTTTACCGGTATAGCCGTTTTTGAATGGTCACTGCAACCCTTTCCAGCTGTTGGACTGCTAACTGTTTGACACTTTTGTGTAATTTTTCTTTTGCAGTCAGGTAAACATACGAAATTCTCTAACAGTTATCCATTAGAATTTGAAATATAGGAAGTGGCTGGAAGAGATTTTTAAATTTTATAGGTTACTGCAAGAGACAATAGTTACCAACAGCTAGCCATTAGAGATAAAATATGTTCAAGCTAGACGCGCGCAGGCTTTTCAGGGTCTCCAAATATGCCTGATTAGTTGCCTGGTTCTAGTTGAAAGTAAAATTATAGATATTTTTAGACTTTTCTGTAGTAATCCAACATCACTTCATAATGATACATATTCACGGAGACTAGGCTAGGCGACAAAATGATAATATCAGTAACCGTATTTTAGATGATTGAGTTCATTGAGGTGATCACGTGAAAATCCTTTGTATGATCTTGAATTAGAACAAATTGAACGGAAAAAGATTTTAAGACTTTTTAGGTTGCAGACATAGGTCAGACATTTGTAGGAATGTAGACATTTATTTGTAAATTTTTAAATGAAGTTTCTATTCATTCCTTCCTTACGTACGTTTGATAGCAGCTATTTTCTGTATTTTTAAATCTGTACATAACAGACTCTTTTTGCGTTCGCTAATACCGATATCAGAAATGTGAACGCGAATTTTTCCTAGATTCAGTTCGGTTTTTGATACAAGAACAAGCAAGATGTACGCCCCTAAAATTGTACTTGTGCATAATTTTATAATGCAAAAAAGCTAAGATAAAGCAGCTTAAAGGTAAACTCATATTAAATTTCAAAATAGCATTGTGTATGTACATACATACACAAGTTGGTAGTTTTTTTTCCACCTTTTTTCAAAGTTAATTAGGGATAAATCTTCACCTATCGGGCACCATAACAAGCACTTTTACCCTTGCAGTCCACTATAACATAAAACGACAAGCAATTCTTTAAAAAAACCACTTGCAAGGAAACACAATACAAGCTAGCTATACCAATACATAATCAAATTCTAAGCTTGGCTACACCACATATTCGGATTTTTTCGACCAAAATACTTTAATAAGCAATTTACACTGACACATTGGGATCGAAGAGATAACGAAGTCAGTGTGACGTAAAAGTTATGCAACCATAACAAGCACTGTTTAATAAGTCATTGAATATTAAATCTGACACGGTATATGTAGCTGTTTCTGCAGCAGTTTTTCCAGAAGTAATACAGTTTTTATAGCAGTTTTTTTCTAAATGTGAAACAATTTCTCTATCATTTTTCTGAAATTGGCACAGTTGCTGTAACAGTTTTTCTTAAAGACACTGTTCCTGCAACAGTTTTTCTAAAATTGACACAATTTCTATAAAAGTTTTTCTAAAAGTAGCACGGTTCTTGTAGCAGTTCTTATAAAAGCGACACAGTTTCTGTAGCATTTTTTCTAAAAGTGACACAGCTTGTATAGCAGGGTTTCTGAAAAACTGACACATTCTCTGTAGCAATTTTTCTAAAAATGACGCACTTTTGTATGATTTATTCTAAATGAGACAAAGTTTCTGTAGCAGCTTTTTTAGAAATATAGCCACAATGTGCTGAATGCACACAACTGTTTGTGTACGCTGCATTATTTCTCCTAATTTTAAGTTTACTTTTTGTACAAAATCCGTTCAAATCATAAAAAAATCCCAATTGCAGTACAAAATTTTCGCCTCTTTTCAAATATATAACTTATATTGCTGTTGAGTTCATTCTTAAGGTGTGATTTGTAGTTTCTTGAAAATAAAGCCGCAATTACAGTAAAGCTGCCTTTGCGCTGTCTCTGACTAAAACCTTTGACATTTCGATCATTGTTATCCACAATAACAAAAGTTCCATTTGGACTTCTCTCATTTACTTCGTACACTAAACGCAAATATTGACTATAGTCAATATTGATAATGATATGTATGATATGCGTTATGAATATATAAATTTTAATTTGTTATTTAATATTTAATGTTTTCCACAAAGGTAAACTACATTGACTAAGCATTAATTGTTGTTAGCTTAAGTAATTTGAGGCTAATTGACTACGAAAAGGTTTTTTTGCCCGACAGCTTTGTGCGTGTCGCCATCGCCACATTTTACTTTCGTTAACTATAAAATTTATCCTTTTTGCCAGGTGATTTTGTTTTCAAAACTTTTCACAGACAGCTGAATTTTCTTACTAAAACAATATTTAATTGTTCGTATTCGAAGTATTGAGTATTCGTATATAAAATAATTTCTTCAGTATTTTCACAAAAACGCCTTTCAGAACTCAAGTTGAGTTTAGACTTAATAAGACCGCGACAGTCAAGTTGTGTTTTAATATACTTAGAATCGAAGACCCAGGCTATATATAGTTGATGCATCTGTTTTTAATTTTGATTGCGGGGTGCCATTTTTTCAATTCACAATAATAACCATGTTGGGTTTAGCTATAATCATGGGTGTCGATTGTAAAAGTCAAACCACCCCTGAATCCAAATCTATTCTCAGAATGCTCATTCCGAACGCGGTCGCGCCTCCACCAACCCTTCCCCGGGCACAAGGCGCCCAGAAAATGACGACAAATTTTGGCAAAATTAGGTTAATAACAAAAATTGTGTCAAATTAGCAAGGACAACTAAGACATTTCTTCGTAAATTGGCAAAAATTGAGAGAGATTTTTCCAAAGTTAGGAAAAATTTTAAGTTACAAAGAATCTCAAAAATTGACACCCTCACCTACCTACCGCCCGACGAAATCTCCCTCGTCGATACCATATACCTCCTAACCCGTTGGAACTTGGAAACGTATGGTTTATAACTTAATAAAAATTTGTTTAGTTATTCGTATGATTCTACGTGACTTTTCAATAAACTACAGCTAATGTTGTGCATATAAAGCTATCTTTTGCTACTTACTGACTAGATTCATCAAAGTTGGGCAGCTGTTAGGCTATCGTTGACATTTCATAGTTTCGTTAAAGGATTTACAGGGCACTAAATAGCATGCTGTCGTGAAACGTTGCTGATTCGCCAATACTGTGGTCCCGTATTCACATTTTAGTATGGATAAGACATATTGTTTTTGCAATTTGTTCTCCGGTGTTCCGACATGTCCACGTCACCATCGCCACTCCTTTCAATAGACAATTCACCGACATGAATATATTGCCAGGAGAAAGAAGATCCATGTTCATATTTGTAGTCGTATCTACTGCATATCTCACAGTCACAGGTTGCGTACATTATTTACTCGGCGGGCATAATTAAAGCAGTGAATGAATTCAGCAAATTGCTAATGCACTGTTCTCGATGCACTAAGCCTAACTCGTAGCATTAGCATAAACGTCGAAATTCTCTAAACCTTTCGACTATTTCTAATGATACTCAAGATAGTATATCATACGATACTAACTATGTAATGAACCAGCTGTCTTGATATCAAGCTTTATTGAACAGATTTCGATCACTCTAAAACGTGCGCTTCTCGGTTCGCAAACATGACATTGTTTGCGAATGTAATTTTGTAGGATTTTAATTAAAACAGTAATGTTCTCGAACAATAGCTGACTAGTTTTATAGGGGCGCTTCGTTTATGACTCCAGGTACATTAGCCTTGTTCAAGAATGCACAATAATCCTAATTCAAAGCAGATAAGCTTATTGACATGTCACTAGCTAGTTTCAATCGCTAATTTTGATCTGGCAATGAATAGAATTTCCTATCTGATCCGCAACAATGAATGTGGATATCACTTCAGGTATTACAAAATTAGATGTTTAATGGGGTCGTTTTCAGTTTATTCTTCCATTAATGCAACTTTGTGAAACCGTTAGATTTTTTCAAGTGACTTTTAGAAAAAGGGTACCAACAGACCCCGGTTAGAACCGTATTGGATGTTTTGTTACGAGGAGTTACCTTGTAGGCATTGTTAAACACTATTAAGGGTTGTTCAATAAAGCTTTTGGGCTGATAAAAAATATTGTATTATCTCTAACTGTACTAAATGCCAGAATATAGATTTAAATTTTGAGGATCACGAAATATATACTTCAGCTGTTCTGTGTTATTACCTTGGAAAATGTCTAAACTTCAAGGAATTTGATAAGCAACATAGCAATAAACGGTTTACTACGCAGCAGCGGAGTAGCAATAAATTTCAACCCGGTGGCACGAAATTTATTAGGCGGGCGCTGCTTAACTGTACACTGACTCACATGAACGTGGACTTCTTTTTCGTTTCCCAGTTTTGTCTTGCCGCTCGTAATGTTCGTTCTGCAACCTCCGCCTCCTGCCACATTTGTCTTTGTCCTACATTTCCAACTTTGTTCTCGAGCAAAAATAAAACAAACGACAGGAAGATGGTCGGGCGGGGTAGAACCAAAGTTGGAAAGGCGCCACAAAAGTTTGGAAGCAAGGAATAAATTTGTTCGATTTTTGACAGGACGACAGGACATACATTGAGTTGGGTCAGAGAAAAAGTTGGAAAGCGGTGACATTGCTTTCGGAGCAACAAAAAAATATTTTTGTTGGATTTTGGGCAGGACGACAGGACGAAAGGTTGGAGTGGGGCATAACGAAAGTTGGAAAGGCATGATAATAGTTTGTGGGCTGGACGAAAGTTGTGGCACCAGTCTAGACTTGAAAACTTGCCTCCCCTCCCAAAAAGTTAGGAAAATGACGCAAAAATGAACCGGATCATCCCACAGAGTATATAACACATTATGACATGAATACCGCACCCTTATTCAAGGATTCACCGCGACCTCTTGGTCATAGCTCTTAAGCACTACCAATACAGTGGTAATGCAAATTACAGGTGCAAGAGGATTAACGATCAGCATTGAGCAGAATAAATGCTTTATTTAAGCTTACTAGATGCTGCGCTGAGACCGTTGGGTTAAGCGCCGCTGCTTCTAGTTACTTGCTAGCCAGATCAAACCACGACTAATGTTTAGATCAAATGGATAACTAATAAACTCAAATAATATATACCAATCATTCATTGCTGGATCATAAGCAAATCGGAGTATTCTTTGCATAGGTACAGATGACAGCAGAAACATTTGGTCGGTTTTTATGGGGGAAATATTTGCATCACTTATTTCTTAGCTATATAAATACTGGAATTAACTCAGCAGTACCAGGTTGTTGAAAAATATATGGTAAAGACGTGACCCTAACAGAGCCAACCATTCCAAAGCCATAAATGATACAAACGAAATATAGGGTATCCCATAAATAGTGCCCCAACTTCAAACTGATCCTGCGACTGATATAGTCAACTTACAATCCTCATACTTTCAGGAATTATAACAGAGCATATTGCAAATATTTAATTAAAACAAAATGTCTAGCACTCGATTTAATTTAGCTGATCGAATAATGAGAGTAAGGCTCTATCATGTTAACCAAAATAGCCGTGACGTTGTGCGACTATGTCTTCCGCATTCGTATTCATCTCTCATATGATATATTTATTGCTTTAATTAATAAAAGGTTTGATCTAACAGGTTCTGTACTTGACTTGCACCGAACACGGAGACCACCGACGGCATATGATGATGCTGCGGTAGCTGATATTTCTTATCATTTTGACAATAGTCCGACAAATTCAATTTGCCGTTATGCTGTTGAAACCGGCATCAGCATAGTGACTGTTTTCAGAATAATTAAAAGTCTGGGTCTAAAACCTTTTAGACCGACGCTAATACATGCTCTCATTGAGGACGATTATGATCGCAAGGTTGAATTTTGTGAAAAATGGCTACCGCTTCTCGACGATAATCCGTACTTAGCTGGACCGACGATGTCCAACGAAAGCAATTTTAAACTGAGTGCCACGTTATACGGCATAATTGTGCGTATTGGCATGCAAAAAATCCTCATAATCATATCGAACACCATAGGAATGTCCCTGTTGTGGCAGAATATAGCAGCGTGTGTCGTCTAGCCTTGATATTTTGGTCGTTCTTTTTCGATGGTACTGTGAATGCAGACAACTATATAATGATGCTGCGAAATGAATTTTATCCTAATATTCAACAGTTACCAAATATTTACAGGCCGTACTTTATGCAGAATTACTCATTTTGAGATGGATGTGCGCCGTTGGTTGGACTAAACCTTCCCTGGCGGTTGGCTGGGGCGCCGAGGTCATGTCGAACGGCATGCTCGTTCTCCTGTAAACTACCTTGACTTTTTCTGCGTGATAATATTGAAGAAGAAGGTGTACAAACGCAAACCACAAACCGCATTGTGCTTTAAAAACGCTATACCGGAGAAGCTATGCCTTCTGGAGTCTGACATGGTTTGTAAAATCCGTTGAATTGTGCGTTTTCGACTGGGAGAAGGCATTGATCTTGGAGTGCCCAGGTTTGCACTTAGGATAAGTGTTATTCATTAAAAACATAAGTTATACATGAGAGTGTTTGCATACCAAAACGCTTTTAGATATGTTTATTATTTGGCGTCCTGGGTCTGATTAATGCTGGGGCGTTTATGGAACACCCTGCATAAACGAATTTTGGTCAACAACATTGGTTTAACAAAATATGCCGTAAAGTTTGGATGGCGTTAAAAATATCTACGGCATAGTATGCAGCTTATAGGTACATCAAGTGCCAAAATTCAGACCATATGCCAACCTGCATCCCCACACTATTGTAACAGTAGCAATACCTACATGATTTTGTCACAAAATTGGTTGTTTTCGATCTCTTATTCATTTCCTAAAACAGTTACCGGTTAAATGTCAAGCCTACCGCTGTAGTAGCACAGATCAGCTGTAATGTGAAAATGTTAGATATCCCTTTAATTATTACCATGTTATATACGGAAAGAACAAAATTCAATGTGAGTTTGGTTTAAAGGTTTGCATTGTTTCTTCGCTGCTCCTGGAACTGGACATATACAAGAAAACGCTTCTTCGATTATGCGCCGATTATTGTTAACTGGAATGAGTGGTAACAATATTACATATATTCAGTTTTTCGTTCTTGGACCATAGCCGTTAATGCAGCAATACCTTCCTTTAGCACAATAAAACCTAACAACAGGTTGATATATCTTTAGGACAAAAATTTGCAACTATTGGTTTCATATTTACCACGTTTTATGTCATGTCTTGCTTGGACTAGTATCTGTCTCAAAATGTTAATGATTCTTAGGTGACGCCTACTCTTGCATTTGCATTATAACTTGAAGCGACATTTAGATGTTTCCAATTTTGAGTTCAGGTAGTACAGGGGTCAAACCTTTTTGCCGAATTGATGTTTGGTATTTACATAGCGTAAACCCTGCGGTAATTAAGAATTGATATATTGAACCAGATTAGATTATATCTATATTTCCTATTAGTTAATAATTGTCTATTGAAAATAATCTCCACATGTATTTAATGCATATAAAAATTATCACTTTTCTCACATTCTTTTGATGTACTTGTTATCTTAACATTTTCAGTTTGTGAATTTAATTTTTCGTGCAATATTATTTTATCCCTATTTTAACTGATCAAATATCGATATGTATACACTTGAAAGTACAATTGTTAATGGTTACGTGCTCCCAATAGCCAAGTAATGGTTCAATAATTATCTCACGCATAAAGTGTTAGGGAGAAACCAAATGAGCATTGTGTCCAAGTAACCGAGAACTGGCAACTCTGATATAGCATGGAGCACACAATATACGAACAAATAGGCAATACATTTCATTCCTCATTTGACGTAATAAAATATATTGTATTGCTGTATTATAATCTAATAATTTCATATAGTAGAAAGCACTGGACCCCATCAAACCTTTATCTAAAACTTTTATTAATTAACGTTAATGGCTGATGTAAAGAAATGAGAATATTTTGTACTGAAATAACACTTTTGAACTCACTAATACATTTAAATGATGGAACACCCAAAAACGGATTCAACCGCTTCACAGCCTTCACCTAACTGATTGCTTATATTGCCGCGTATGAGTGTACCACGCACTGTAATTTATTACCGAAATTTGTTTTCGATATTAACCGCCGAAAAAATGAGTTATTGCTGGGGCACAAGAGGAATAGCTTAGTTTTGTGTAGTAATAGCATTTGATTGCATGTTTATAGTTCCGTTGAAATTATATTTAAAGGTTTATGTTATTATTTGCACGAGTAGTAAGCCTGCGTTATCATGCATCAATGCTATTATCATCCAAAACATGCAATCTTAAACAGCTTGATATGTCTAAGTTTTAATTCATTTTGAATAAAAACATTTTTAAGAAACATATATCTATAACTGTTAGCTGAACATATTTTGCAAACAACTGCACTCATTAGGCGAGTAGCTTTTATTCTGCGTAAAATTTACGAAATTTGTTTTAGGAAAAAGGGATTATTGGCTGTAAATAAATTTAGCTTTATATGGCTGTATGCTAATCCCGTCGTAGATATATCGGGTTTGCTGCTTCGAGTTATCATCTGGTAGAATCGAGAGTTTAACGAATATTATTTCTTTCTTGTGTAGTACTTTACTAGCTGGACATGAAGAGTATTTAGCTCAACTGGCATAGATAGCAGAAAAAATAATATAAAATGGTTACTTTGATTAGGGACAATTTATAATTTTTATGTTGTATACATGGTGTCATAAAGTGTACCGTTTGGTGTCATATCTGCCGTAGATTACACCTCTTAGAGGTATATAATTTGTGGAAAAATCTTCACTTATGGCCATTTCTGCCGGTACCAATGCCCCAGTTTAATAATTTTAACACATGCTTGGTGGAAAACTTAGCTTAAAAATTTTATGCATGCAATTTTGTTAATTTTATCAAGTGTTTCAGTATACATTAAAAACATACTAGCAATGTCTTCAATGTTATCATTTGTTGCTATTGCACTAGGTATGTTTGTCCTTAGCGAATGTAGTAATGGGGCACCCTCGTTCAATTTGATTAACGAAACAAATCAAAGGCATGACAATTGGGCTGCGTAAGTTCTACAACGAAAGTTTTTAGCATTTGACAGCTACATAACTAACTATTATATTGGAACTAGCCTCCTTTTTTGTCTAATCGACAATACGTTTGTGCAGGTGCTAGAATAATACGTGCATGTAAGCCGAACTATGTCATTGTTTATGTAGAGATTGATCATAAACAATGTTACACACGACATTTAAGAAACATTGGACTCCTACTGCTGGCAACAGAAACTACAGCCTGCAACAGCAAAATGTAGACTTTACTAGAATGTGCATGATACGTGCAATAACATTCTAAATGGAGTTACCGTTCAATCGAATATATTAATTGGTTGATAGCCATTATTTATAATATCGCTCACGACAACAGCAATATGAATGAGTCAAGTAATAAA
>JASANE010013031.1:0-21865 GCA_030248225.1 Trileptium ribeirensis
AATTCTGTTAAACTGGTGAGAGTGCTGTAATTATGTAATAGCTAATATATAAGGTTAAACTGTGTGTATAGGCCTATAATATTGTTCCTCTTGCAATTCAGTTTATATGGTGGCCGATTTGGGATACCGGTATTTGGTCGGTTGGGATTTTTTAGGAAATTCCGAAAAATTCAGCATCACAAATTAGCAGTGTTGCTAGTAACTCAATTTTTGCACATGTAAGACGTACATGAGTAATGCAAGTGTACTTGGGCCACCATTATATAAATTTACATTGGTCCATACTATCTGTACAATATTACGCATCGAAAATCAAGGAACAAGTATGAAATCGGTAATAAAATATAAGAGCAAATCTACTCCGATATTGCATGTTTCGTACTAAGCAGTTATCGCCTGTTTTGAGCAATGTCGTCATCAGTAACGATACAACCTAATTTTAGTTCACAACCGCTTTCCACTAAATTTTCGTATCCCAGAGCCAAACCAAAGATTCAATAAATATATTGTTCGCAGGTATACGCTAACATCAGACAGATGGTTAATGCTGAAAATTTCTCTCCAAGAGAAATTGCTACAATTTACAAATCCCCAATGGAGTTAAAGATAATTACCAATCGATAATCAAAGGTAAAATCAATGATGTGTGACCGGTAGTATTTTAGCCAAACTGACGCGGCTAATGCAAACCGGTATAATTCATTGATGCGACATGCGTTTTATATTTAGCATATATATACAATATATAACATTCTGTTTATAAACTATATATATATAAAGATAATAGCGGTAATATGTATTTACAAATTAAAATTATACAGTTTATTTGAAAATTTTAGCAATTTAAGTGCCCATGGTAACGTTCCATTTATAGATAACTGTCTTTAGCGTTACATCGTTCTTTACTTGGAGCGTTCGAACAAAACAATTTTGCTCTTACCATATGCGAAACTTCATAGTGGCAAGATTATTTACATGCTTGTTGTGGGATATAATTGTAATTGTTGCATGATGGTACTGGGACTCAGACATAATTTCTTTACAATAGCACTAATCTGCATTCTGAGTTGCAATTAAAGTATTGGGTTTATACCTTGTGTACACATCGTGGTTACTTCCTAACTCCCAGTCGCCGTCCCCCTAGCCACATTTACACCTCCGTCCTCCCTCCTAAAGGCTCGGCTCCACTCAGCGTCCAAGGCGCGGCAAACGAAAATTTTGTTTAAATTTGGCAAAACTTTGGAAAAATTGATAAAATCTAACACAAACTAAAAAGTATTGTGGAACAGTTTAACGGAGGAAAATTAACAAAAATACATGAAAATTGGGCAAAACTGTAGCAAAATTGAAGAAACCGATGGATTTTTAATATTTTCGAAAATTAGCCCCTTCTGACTTATGTGTTTCGCGGGACGCTTGCCCCGCCCCCCCCCGCCCGCCGGGACCATCTATCCCTAAAACGGCGGATCTCACACATCTATGCTTATACAAATTTCTGCTCCTGAAGAGATATGAGTTACTCTCATTACAATGTTACTTAACACACGCTTTGTTTAAAAAGAATCAAAAAATTGCTGAATCTACCATTGAAATGCCAATTACCTGATCAAAACCAATTTAATTATCGAAATAAGAGTTCATTCAAAAATTTTTGACAATTTAAAGTGAATGTATTATTCGTCTGATGAAAACAAATTCTGAACGTTGATACCGGAAATTATGTTAAAAGTGTAGCCATCACATAAACGTAAGAGCTAAAAAGCTTACTAAACCCCAAATCCAACCATTTTGTACATCGTGGGATAAAGGCTATACGTATTTGTCCTGATTTTTGTTGAACGATAGATCACTACTTGGTTAAGATAAATGCAACCCATATAAACGCGTCCTTTCCGCAAAAGTTATAACTTAAAATCAGAGTTGCATCATCCTCTTTATTTTCCACGCACGCAGTCTGGTTTCTATTTTAGGAGACCACGGCAGATTTTGGAGTTGAGGGATGCCAACTTCGGAAAAAGGGGCGTGCGAAAGGGCGCCACGGCGGGCCGTGCCCCCCACCCCAGTTTGGTTCGGTGCCTCCCTGTTCGAATTTACAGCTAACTTGTAACCCTCCAGAAAGCCTTGGTGCCCGCCAGTTTGGATTTTTTGGCTACGCCTTTGTTCGTAAAGTGCAAAAATTGTCATATTTACAAAATGTTCGATTACGTGAAATATACGCAGCCTTCCCCGAAGTAAAAAATCAAACAAATTATTTGTATTAAAATAACTGACAAACAGAAGAGAAGATGCATCCAATTAAATTTTCCGAGCTATTGTTGTTTGTTACAAATGAAGCGGTATATGAGATTGATATTATTTCAACAGTGTTCTCAGGGGAGGCAACACTCAGGGGCGTCGCTCCCCCACCTCCCTCCACACCCTCCTGGATACGTGTCTTTTATTTCCTATCAGTGGCCGAAGACAAAAATGGGCATGTACTCTAATTCATGATTCAGTCTATGTTAGACCTTTTGCGAGCAGAGATTGTACAACACCTTTTTTCGTTCAAAATTGGTTTGATCCAAATTAGGTGTATTCCGATTGGAAGCACTTTCAATGGGTATTACCACAGATTTATTTCAAATTTTGACGGCGTAAGTGGCCATGGTTATGTACTTAGCTATAATCCCATCTCTTCCTCTTCTACAAAACAAACCTTAATTAATTTTTGTATCGTGCAATGTTTGACACTCATGTCGGTACTAGGAATACAACCCGATTGTACGGCTGAAAGCAAATCACTCATCTACCTCGGAGCTGTAGTTCGGTTCGCTAATGGCGCAAATAAACATTATACGACAAGCTTAGTTAAAACAACAGTCCACAATGGGAGCTGTCAACATTTGTGGATAGTGGGAGTTAAAAGGTTAAGAGGCCATATGTGTAAACGTAAACCGAACATATTTTTTTATGTAACATGCATATCAATATTTACATACATATTTAACATGTGTGTATTAAAATAAATCATATAATATTTTATCTCTTTTTTAAAAAATATAAATTTGTTACCCCTCGATAACGCACGTTCATTTATGTGAGAATTTTTACATGCGGAAATATTTATTCTACAATACCCCTATATATCAAATACAAATACGAAATATTTTATTCCTTATTATGGGCTTAAATAGCACAGTTTTTGTATTTTTCTGTTCTAAAAAATTTATATGAAACGTCCAAAAAACATCTATTATAATCGGTGCTATTACAGTTCATTTCCCAAACATTTTGCCTCTCATGATTATACAGTACACATGTGATAATAGTACTGCAAGTAATAAAGTTGTGTTGCACCACTGTTCTTAGAGTTTTGCACACTTTTGTAAACGTAAAAGTTTGAAGTCACTTATTTTTATATGGTCTCTTTGTTAGGTAACATCATGAATATTATCTGTGTTAAAAATGCAGCGTTCATGACGCCAAAGTGAAAAAGTGGTTGGATTTATAGCTAACATCTGCGATATGCTTACCGCCTGGATGTGCGGAGTTCATGGGTTACAAATCCTAGATGTATATTAGAAAATGACCATTTCAAACTGTTGTTGAATTAATTGTAAAAATCCATTTGGCAAGCAAACATATCTAAGGGTTAATGTTCGGTCGCAAATTGAAAAAGTTTCTGAATGTTTTAAAAATGCTGAGGTTGAACTAGAAATTTTGCTACCATAGGCGTGTATTCGTCAAATGGTGCGAATTTTTACTTTAATTTTCGTTATATTCGTAAAACATTCATGGGCGGCTGTTAAAGTTTCTTAAATGTTAAAATACCAAGATTGTGATTTATGATTTTGACCATTTTATGGCGTATCTTATTTAATGTTAATACCTGTCAGCATAGATGTCCCATTTTTTCTATTCTAACTATTACATAACAAAGCATGTGGGCATGCTCATTTTTGTGCTCGGGAATTACTTTTGAAACATACTTTTGGTGAATAACTGTGTAGTATTACCTGTCTATTGAAAACCTAACTGTAGTTAAGGTTCTTTATAAACCGGGTATCCATGTAATATATATGTCATTTTTACGTTGTATACAATAAATCCACGTCCTATGAAATAATGGCTGCTACGGTATTATGCAATTCCATATATACGTTACAGTTCCGTTGTAGCGGTTTTTTCAGGAAACATTATCTGGAGAGGGCACACATGCAATGTTGTGGGTGGGGGCAACTCAACTTAATGTCTTCACGATTCCAAGCGAAAAAAAATTTGTAGTATATGTGAACTGGGAAACGCCATCAACGGCAAAACGTTTGCACGACTCCCAATGAACCCCCTTGGTGACAACCTTATTCTATTGTAACGCTATTCTTTTTAAATCAAAGCGCAGCTTGTACAATCTCGAAGGAACTTTTGGTCTAACCTCGGATTGAACCTTGATCCCTCAAGTGCAAATCTGGAACGCTAGCCCCACGCTATATATAGAACGTGGTGCTCGGTTTTATAAAGAACCTCACAGGGCGAAGGAACAACAACGCACGTACAAACGCACGATCGACAATCTAGGCAATTAACTCGCCACGCAATGTACACTGCGATAAATGTGTCTATATGCGAACGAAAGAGTTAATTAGCAATTCTCTAAATATGTCATCAAGCTCTCTTACAGTGGGTTTCTTGTAATCTCTGAATACTTGCTATATCAATAAGATGCACCTTGACATTAACAAATGCGATAGCTTTACGTGGTATTTTTGGTCGCCAGAAAATTTGTCTAAATGAACTTCAGTAATACGCGAATATTCAAGAATAACGTCCCAAAACTTTAAGGATTATTTTCAGAATCATAAAGAGAATATTATCGGAATTGTGTTGTAATCTTGATACCGAGAAACATGCAAGTGGTACTTGCACAATACTGTTGTTCTTTGACGTACGCCATTCATGGCTTACCAATGCGCGTTCCCACTTCAATAGGAAAAGATATCTGTAGGAAAAGACCCAGTTCAATGCGTATATATAACTTTCTATTACGTTCCGTATAGCGACAGTTAGCAGATATGGTGACACGCTAATCGGTATTACTGTGATTAAAATATACTGTACCGCTTTTTAACTTATGTCATCTTGTTCCTGATAACTCCGTAACATTTCAAAGAAATATTCTGCAAAAATCTTAATTTAAAAAAATCTGGAAGACGGGGCGCAGCACGATAGAAAAGTGTCCCTTGAGGTGGTTGGCGACAGCGTTAGCATGATCGAAAAAATCACATAAAACGGGGTGAGTACCATATTACAACCATTATACGGTTATGCACATGCTTGTAACATGAATTTATATATGCCTATATGCTTGACCAACCTGACGTATTTTCCTTGGTCAGTCTATTTTTCCGTCCCTCGAAGATATATATGGTTGCGGCGCCTTCAGCACCGCCAAAAGCACCTTTAGGTTCGGCACCTGCAGTGCGTCAGGGGGTTCGGGTGACCTGTCGGGAAGGGGGTATACGGGCCCTCTGAAGGGGAGGGGGTAGTTCCAGACCTCAGGGAGTATCCCACCCTATGAGCATGTATGCATTACACAATACCGTGCACAGAACCGCAAATGAATTCTCTGCAACGAAAACCTAAAGGAAAATTATAATTCCTCGACTCACAATAGCAGTTGTTCCAAACTGTATTTAGGTGAGTGGGAGCATTTTTACACACCGCCTTACCATTTCTTGAACTACTCCAAGCTAAAAGTTTTCGGAATGTAAACTCGTTTGTAAAGTACTTTGTGGTCATTCATGACTAGTTTTTCCTGTAAATTTTGTTCTTTACTCAAGCCGTAGGTGGCGGTCTATAAGGTTCAAAAAATTTGCGTAGTGCGTTGCATACAGAATACACGTGCTGAACAACTGTCAAACTGAAATTTAGTGGTTCTACTGCTGATTTGTTTTGGTATTTTTTAAAAAAATTAACTTAAAAACTTCAAAATAACTCAATTTAACGGCGTCAGTTTAGGGGCTCATGCACCAGAATCGCTGTTAGAAATTGTGCTGTTCAAAAATTCTATACTAGTAAGCCAATGCTTATCCATATTAAGTCGTTTGAAAAAAATTTAAGGGTTTTGTGAACACTGCAAGGCGTCAAAATGTTTACTATGTTCCAGGCATGCTAAATTGCAAAACTTGGCGGTATATAATGGTTACGGGTCTTGAAAGTGTGTTCCTGATTGAATATTAACTTATATGCTGATACGCGCTTTGTCTGAAAGCGTTCCATTTTTAATAGATATGTGGGAAAGTGTGTCCCACTTGCTAATATTTGATGAACTATCTAAGTAACAAGTTTACACCGATTTTTGACCGATTGATATAAAAGAATCTTTTACATCGTGGATAGTTTTAATATACACTTTGCACATTACAACAGGATTCATACAACGATGAGTTTAATAATATGATTTAAATTTTTCAGCTGTTCAAACGTCGCTGAACATATGATGCCTATTGTATGTTTTGATGTTCTGCTTAATTGATTAGAGCCTGCGTGCAGGTAGGAGTATTCTCAAATCATGGTCAATAATGGACAGTTAATGTAAGCCTGTATCACATATAATTTATCGACGGATTATTGGATATTTACATTGTGCCGCGTAATGGAATTTAATTTTGCGCCTAGGCTGATGTGTGCGCTGCTCCAATAATTTCTTACTCAAATTTTGCCACACGAATTAGAAGCTGCGATTCACCGTTGGTGGAATAACTTTTTTCTGGGCATCTGAACAAAAAATACAGACCATTTACAGCGAGTACAATTGCGCTAATCAATAGTTTTTATTAGAGCAGCGCCTAAATTCGAAACTTTAAAAATATAGCCAAACATTTGAAATTGTCAAAATTTTGACTGAGTTTCTTGATTATTGAGTGAAATATGAACTTGTTGAGTTATATATGAAAATTATTTTGTGAAATTGTTTAAAGACGTCAGAAACGCTAGATGAATTGCTTCAAACATACATCGGGTGCATCCTTGTCTGCTGAGTTTGACAACTGATGAATTTTCGTAACAAATGTAATTTTTCAATTTAAATGCCATACCGAATGCTCAGCTGATATATCACAGGTAACTCGTGTAGCGATAAAGTTTGTGATCATTTTTCGAACAATGTTTAGTTTGCGGTTTAAAATTGTGATTACTGAGAAATTTCAAGTCAAAAATAATACACAGAAATATTGAAACAAACAATATAACATTTAAAGGCAACGTTGCTACCGTTTTAAGAACACATCAAATCTTTGTTTATTTTTATATCTAATGAGTCCTTTTATTTTTTCCTTCGATGGCCTATGAAAGTTTCAAAATCACAACATTCAAAAAATTATATTCGGAACTCTCATTTTTCACCTAGTAGGATGCTATCGCATACAACGTAAATGCGATTAAGGCAAACGCCATAATCAGCCAAACTTGGTATTCAGACAAACTCTGAAAACATGCGGAGTCATCATAGCACTTTACATGCAACTAAACAAATTATAAGCTCATTTGTGTAAAAGTACCAAGGTTTGGATAATATCTCTAAAAATAGTAAAACGTTAAGTTTAAATTGCGTTTATGTCGAGTAAGTACTCCACCTTACCTTATGCGCGCGGCTACGATTCGCAATATATCAACACGTCGCAGCCGACCTCGAACACTATTTTACTAATTCAAACGCCATTTCCTGACAGCATGCTGCGCCATTTTTCTTGAAATGTCTATATTGGTCGTAGTTTTATCGATCGCATACTATGATAAGCCCACAGTTCACCAGCACAGCTGTTCTATTCGCGTGATGTTGAAGAAGTGTACAGTGCATGCAAACTGGGGAAATGGTTCATCATATACGCGTATCCAAATTGTGTTCCTTCATCATACAGTACCGTGTCTGTATTCGTTAGTAACCAATCACTTTTGGCAGAATTGCGGCCAAACTTTCATAATTCAAGTAGCATTTTGACAAAAGAACAGCCATAGTATACACACACAAGGACTCACTCACATTTTTTGTTAATTTTTCCAACAATTCAATATATGCGTTTGTGTATTATATTTAATTAAATGCTGTATTATATTTGTAAATTCAATTATTAAATCATATAGCCAATTATTTACTGAACTTGAACTAACAACCTTAATGTATAACTCACCGTGAATTTAGATTTTCAGCTTGTTATGTATATAAAAAATCAAAGTCATGTTAGATTATTAAACTTAAAGAAAATTTTATACCAGTAAAATATGACATAGTAAGCAAATATACATAATACAATTATGTAGATAAACTTATAATAAACCAATATATTGATTATAAATCAAGCATTAACGAAGCGGTTCCGCGTGTTAGCACATGGCACTACTCAATAATTTACAGACGCTACATCGACTTGGTAAGCTGAAGATGTCCCTCCTAGCAATATGGTTGCTTTCCAATGCTTTGATCGGCGAATCTGGTCAAGACGGCCCTGAAGGTAAGTATTTATTTAAAATACGGTTTATATCACCGCTGCATACGACTCAATTTCTTGAAATTTTGTATTTAGCATGTTTTATGAGAACCATTGTCGAAAATATAGATAGCAGTTGTATATAGCTGGTGTATGATCAGTTTTGCCCATTACTGCCCTAACAAATACTTAGTGCAGTCATTATCTTTACGCTTTATATACCAATTGTGGCTTTTGTTTTGCAGAGTTGCATCAATGCATTTCTTCGAATATTTTCTAAATAGACATGTCAATCATTATATGATCTTATTATGTTTAGGTCTTATTTTTAACTCGTTTCCTTTTTTGCTGCAGTAATCAGGTTGTGATGTGGCATCAGCATTTTGTAAAATTAAACAGCATCGGTTAGTACAGCGTTACTGTGTCCTGATGGGATTATAATGAAAATCCGGTCGCTGAAGTTCGCTTACCAATAGGAAATAATTGTCCGTGGACGTCTTAATTAGTCTGACTGCACTTAAGGCGATAACAAAATGTGCTAGCGTAAACTGACCTCGTCATAAATAGTTATCAAGTTTGCAAACACTGTTCTATTTTGTAACAGTTTTTATTAAATTTCGCAGTTAGTACATATTTGCTAGTCTCGGGAAATGCTAGTGGCACTTCTTTTCCATATTTCTTTTGAACGAGCTCCGCGAAGTTGTCTATACAATGTAACGTCTTTGGACTTTCATGGACATATCCTTATCTGTTGCAGCAATTCTGGCCTAAATCTTACGCTGTCGTTTATTCAAGAACGTACATATCGCACTGAAGCTAACACACAATGTATCTGTAGTTTAAGATTCTGAAAGTATTTACGACCCAAGTTGCAATTTAATAGAAGCTTTAGATTTAATGTTATTTAATTAGTTATTAAGTCGTATCGTGTAAAGCAGAGGTTAACGTGTTCATGCATTGTATTTACTAATGAGCGAATATTTATACATTTCACGTTTGCAATTATGATGATCAGCTTATTCACGAATGCAAAGAAACATTTCACTTATTCCAAACATTGGTATTACTATTTTTGATAATATTCGCATGACAGAATTTAGTAAAATATGCTATAGCTAAAAAGCAATGTATTTTGTAATGCATGAAGCTTAACGCAAAGTAAGCTTATAGATTATTATTGCACGCCTCGCTAATTTAATAGCACAATTGACGCTAACGAAATGACACCCTCGTTGTGTTCACCAAATTACTGTTATATACATGTGTTTGCGAGATATGTTTGCCATCTTCATTTTATGTTAATTTTAACCCCGTGATTCATGAGCTAGATCGGTATTTCGTGCAATGATAAAGAAAAATTGCGGCAGCGGCGAATTGAATCTGGATCACCTGATTGCAAGTCTCGCACACTAGCCACTATGCTATCTATGCGCTGTTGCTCGGTTCCTTAATGAATCTCACAGAGCGAGCGAATAGCAACACACATGCAAGCTCTCGCCGAACGATAAACGCGACAAGTGTATCACAATGTACGCTGTATTATATGTGAGACACCATGTGGGAAAGGGTTAAAATCACATTCAATTAGCGATATTTCCGAAATTCTGCAATATAAAAATTCCAGTATAGAGATTAGCCTTCCCAAAAAGGAATTTAAGAAATTTATTAGGGATTACCTGATTACGTGACTAAGCAACATTCATCATAATAAATGTAACAGAGAATATTCACAAACTTTGGCGTAATTTGGTTTGCTTAACGTTAAAATTAGTAGGAATTTACACGTTTATAAAAATTATTGCTGTTTCCAACACTATTGTACCTTCTAGTTAGGATACAGTTACATGCTGTTCAAAGTTGTTGAGATTGCTATTGAAAAATATGCCACTTAGTCATTGGAAAAATGGCCCTAGTTTTATACGCAGCACGCGCTTTTGTATACTACAATAATTTACTTATACCTCAAACGACGGTTTTTAATAGATCGATGTTATTGTTGAATATTTCGAGCTAATATGTTTTGCTGCTAAGTTTTCACAAAGCTGAGTTATTAAGAAAAAGGATCTAAAACTTTCTTAAATATAATTTTGGAGTGTGCCATAGAATAAACTAATTTCAAAACTGAATTGGAGATGTAGTGCGACACTAAATACTACAATTTATCGTGGCATATTAAAATTTCTTCCTTATGTTGATTTATGTTTATAGAACTCTATATTATTCACGCATTGATGTAGTTAGAATAGTCCAAAGTAAAATAATAACATGATTTTGTCATGCTATTCTTGTTCAGAATACTAATATTTAATATTTTATTATATTTGCAATAGCGTCCTGTTGATACAGTCATTTTGTCTTTTAGCACATTACTGCCAAAAAACACTTTTTTCATGTTTTCGATTGATTAGTATTAAAATAAGTTTTGATTTAGTTAAGGTTCATTAGGAACTACATAATGTTTAGTATTTTATTCAATCCAATTCAGATCAAATCTAACTCAATCTAATGTATTGAAAATGGGAACACGACCAGCCAAATCGCCCGACTTTGTTTTATCTGTAAGGTCCAGAGTTTTAAATTCCAAATAAAAATAATTACATTGGCAATTTTTAGCAGTGTGACGACTACATATTTTTATTATATACAAATATAAGTTGGTGAACTTAAAATACGAGGAACAATAGTTATTGCACAATGATCTTTTGGCTTTAGAAATGTATAAACTATGAGGTATTATGCCGCTCTCTCGATAATAAATCGTAAATGATACTCAATGCATGCGAGCTTACTCCAGCTTTTATATTTCAAACGCTAAATTATTTGTGGCATAATTAGAGCTGCGATATGTTCGCATAATTTATCGTCTAAACTGTTTGATATAACATAAGCTCGAAACTTCTATGCTAAATTTTGGTATGGTGATATTGTAGAAGACAATATAGCATCATTTGATAGATGTTGCTGCTTTCACATGTGAATCATATACTCTGCATCACGGTAAGACCTTTAATATATTTAGTACTTTGAGTACCAAGTAAAGAACTAACGTTTTTTAATTTCTGTAGACTAAAAGCGAATGAAACGCGCTTCCTAATGTCGCCGGACTAATAGCACAGAGCAAAGCTTAGGTGAAGACTAAGCATGGTCATACCCTTAAGATCGAATATATTACCCAATTTAAGGTCGAAGTTCAAGACAATATTGATCTTCTTAATACACCTGTCGTAGTTCTGAATTCGAAGAACCTATCAAAACTATTTGTGGCATGACGGAACTGCTGTATGTTCGGATACTTTAGCCTGATGTCCATACATGGAGTACAAGGGTTGGTCGCCATGTCTTACAGTTGGACACCCCTCCAGCCTACACCACATTTACTATTTCATGTAAAACACTGCAACGCATGTGCCCTTCCACTCTCGCGCGCAGAAGTCACGCGGACAATTTTAAAAAATTGGGAAAACTTTATAAATTGGGGAAAATAGAGATTAGTTAGCAAAAATTGGGAAGCATTTTAGCTTTTTAGATAATTGGGAAGAATTTTAGCTTATTAGAAAAATTGGCAAACATTGGGTAAAAACTAATCAAAATTGGAAAAATTTATAGCTTTTTTAAATTATAACATTGTACCTTCTTTATTAGCCTCACCGAGCACCTTCTCCAGAGATCATCCAACCCCTCTATGCGCAGACGGAGCTCGAACAACAATGTTTTAGCGGCCCTAAAATGGTGACTTTTCACTTGCCAAAACCAAGGCTGTTTTCTGCTAATTTTGTCGTCAAACGTACAAAGACTCTAGAGTCTCTATCTTTGCCTATCAGTTTAGCTAAGTTTTTTGGCCAACTTTGGTATAATGTTGCTATGGATTCAACTTTAAGAATTGCCTGATATTGTGACATATGAAACGTACCCCTTATTAAGTACTTAGTTGGTGTCAAACAATCCAGTCATTGTTTCACACGACTTTATGCTGATAGGAGCAAAATGTGAATGGACCAATTACACTTGAAGAGATACAAAAACAGATAGTATACCACTATTTACATTTAATCCACATATTTCATAGTTGTTTGCTTTGCTGGGCATCACTATCATAACAGCTTTAATGTTAATTATATCAGTTAACACCGCAAAAGTAAAGCTTTAGACATTGCAGCTCTAAAGTTTGTTTTGACCATAGTACATGTGATAATTTGGGTTTTGTTTCGAATAACATATTTTGAAATTGAGGCTGGAAGACTGAATACTGCTTCGTTGCAAATTCAACGTAGGCTGCAATAATGGTTAGAAATTGTAGAGCCATTAAAGCCCTGGAAAACCTGTCGACAATAACTTTAAAACTATAGACGCAAATAATATTTGTGTATTTTTGAAACAAACTTTAATTCATTGTCCCCAATTAATTTGATTATCTCGCATTATTTGACATGCTCAATCATGTTCTAATCTCAATCCAGAAGCCTTTATTTTGTGCAATTTAGGCCTTCTTTCAATTAGCCGTGTCTCAATGGTACCACAAACTCCATTTTATTTGCAGTGACACACTACCGTTTATCCAAGAGTTTATATTAATATTTTGCTTCATAGCTAAAAACGAGCTGATAACTGTATGCCACTTTAATGAGAATCCATAAATTAGTTAATACACTCGCAAAGCCTTCTCCTAAGCTAAGGCGCCGAAATGTTTACTTTGAAAGATGGGAGAGTACTTTGCAGATTATGCAATATTAACCATTCTTGTGCCCAGCTGTTTATACTTGCTATAGTATCATGCTGAACATCAGTGCTAAACATCAAGTATAAAATATTCTTTAAAAGATACAGGCCGTAGCGTCGATTTTCATCAGAAGACGCGTATTTTTTTTCTATCATTTTTTCCACAATTATTGACAATGCTAATGTCACAGAACTACTTAGTCACAGCTAGTGAAATTTTGCTCTGTTTCATTTTTAACCCTTAGCACTAACTCTATTTTAGGCCTTCTGGGATATGTCAGAAATTCATATATTATAAAATTGTGGATGCAGATATGCAATACTTTACCATGTACACAATTCCAAAGTTTTATACATTGAAAAATGCGGTCTATAATCCAGCAAGTAGACAAGACTTGACAAAATATGAATGGTCATTCCTATGCCTTTCGTTTATTAAATATGAGAACTGGAGTAACTTTATCAAGCGAAAGACAATATCGGGTGAAACTAATTCTATACTGCTATTATATTTCACTATGCTAGCTGTAACAATTTGCGCAGTGGTTATTTTGGAAATGAATGAAGGTAGTCTTTGGTAGTCGCAAAGATTATTTGAGAGCCAACGGTTTTGAGGTGTTTAAATAACGCACATTTTTCTGAATACTATGTAATTACTGCGTGATAAGCTCGGTTATAATACAATAGTGTTACAAATGCTGATGATATCATGAGATAAGTAAAACTAAGTAGTGGTGGTAAATCTCTTCACAAATTAAGGTTACTGCAGTCACACATATTTATAGCAAACTTAAGGGTAACATTGATAAATAATTGTGGAACAAAATGATAGAACAAAAAATAACGCGTCTTCTGATGAAAATCACGACGCTAACGGCCTGTATACTTTTAAAGAATATTTTATACTTGATGTTTAGCACTGATGTTCAGCATGATACTATAGCAAGTATAAACAGCTGGGCACAAAGAATGGTTAATATTGCATAATCTGCAAAGTACTCTCCCATCTTTCAAAGTAAACATTTTCGGCGCCTTAGCTGAGGAGAAGGCTCTGCGAGTGTATTAACTAATTTATGGATTTTATTAAAGTGGCATACAGTTATCAGCTCGTTTTTAGCTATGACAAGCAAAATATTAATATAAACTCTTGGATAAACGGTAGTGTGTCACTGCAAATAAAATGGAGTTTGTGGTACCATTGAGACACGGCTAATCGAAAGAAGGCCTAAATTGCACAAAATAAAGGCTTCTGGATTGAGATTAGAACATGATTGAGCATGTCAAATAATGCGAGATAATCAAATTAATTGGGACAAAAATGAATTAAAGTTTGTTTCAAAAATACACAAATATTATTTGCGTCTATAGTTTTAAAGTTATTGTCGACAGGTTTTCCAGGGCTTTATGGCTTACAATTTCTAACCATTATTGCAGCCTACGTTGAATTTGCAACGAAGCAGTATTCAGTCTTCCAGCCTCAATTTCAAAATATGTTATTCGAAACAAAACCCAAATTATCACATGTACTATGGTCAAAACAAACTTTAGAGCTGCAATGTCTTAAGCTTTACTTTGCGGTGCTAACTGATATAATTAACATTAAAGCTGTTATGATAGTGATGTCCAGCAAAGCAAACAACTATGAAATATGTGCATTAAATGTAAATAGTGGTATACTATCTGTTTGTATCTATTCAAGTGTAATTGTCCATTCACATTTTGCTCCTATCAGCATAAAGTCGTGTGAAACAATGACTGGATTGTTTGACACCAACTAAGTACTTAATAAGGGGTACGTTTCATATGTCACAATATCAGGCAATTCTTAAAGTTGAATCCATAGCAACATTATACCAAAGTTGGCCAAAAAACTTAGCTAAACTGATAGGCAAAGATAGAGACTCTAGAGTCTTTGTACGTTTGACGACAAAATTAGCAGAAAACAGCCTTGGTTTTGGCAAGTGAAAAGTCACCATTTTAGGGCCGCTAAAACATTGTTGTTCGAGCTCCGTCTGCGCATAGAGGGGTTGGATGATCTCTGGAGAAGGTGCTCGGTGAGGCTAATAAAGAAGGTAGAATGTTATAATTTAAAAAAGCTATAATTTTTTCCAATTTTGATTAATTTTTACCCAATGTTTGCCAATTTTTCTAATAAGCTAAAATTCTTCCCAATTATCTAAAAAGCTAAAATGCTTCCCAATTTTTGCTAACTAATCTCGATTTTCCCCAATTTATAAAGTTTTCCCAATTTCTCAAAATTGTCCGCGTGACTTCTGCGCGCGAGAGTGGAAGGGCACATGCGTTGCAGTGTTTTACATGAAATAGTAAATGTGGTGTAGGCTGTAGGGGTGTCCAACTGTAAGACATGGCGACCAACTCTTGTACTCCATGTATGGACATCAGGCTAAAGTATCCGAACATACAGCAGTTCCGTCATGCCACAAATAGTTTTGATAGGTTCTTCGAATTCAGAACTACGACAGGTGTATTAAGAAGATCAATATTGTCTTGAACTTCGACCTTAAATTGGGTAATATATTCGATCTTAAGGGTATGACCATGCTTAGTCTTCACCTAAGCTTTGCTCTGTGCTATTAGTCCGGCGACATTAGGAAGCGCGTTTCATTCGCTTTTAGTCTACAGAAATTAAAAAAACGTTAGTTCTTTACTTGGTACTCAAAGTACTAAATATATTAAAGGTCTTACCGTGATGCAGAGTATATGATTCACATGTGAAAGCAGCAACATCTATCAAATGATGCTATATTGTCTTCTACAATATCACCATACCAAAATTTAGCATAGAAGTTTCGAGCTTATGTTATATCAAACAGTTTAGACGATAAATTATGCGAACATATCGCAGCTCTAATTATGCCACAAATAATTTAGCGTTTGAAATATAAAAGCTGGAGTAAGCTCGCATGCATTGAGTATCATTTACGATTTATTATCGAGAGAGCGGCATAATACCTCATAGTTTATACATTTCTAAAGCCAAAAGATCATTGTGCAATAACTATTGTTCCTCGTATTTTAAGTTCACCAACTTATATTTGTATATAATAAAAATATGTAGTCGTCACACTGCTAAAAATTGCCAATGTAATTAGTTGATTTGGAATTTAAAACTCTGGACCTTAGATATAAAATAAAGTCGGGCGATTTGGCTGGTCGTGTTCCCATTTTCAGACATTAGATTGAGTTAGATTTGATCTGAATTGGATTGAATAAAATACTAAACATTATGTAGTTCCTAATGAACCTTAAATGTACCAAAACTTATTTTAATACTAATCAATCGAAAACATGAAAAAAGTGTTTTTTGGCAGTAATGTGCTAAAAGACAAAATGACTGTATCAACAGGACGCTATTGCAAATATAATAAAATATTAAATATTAGTATTCTGAACAAGAATAGCATGACAAAATCATGTTATTATTTTACTTTGGACTATTCTAACTACATCAATGCGTGAATAATATAGAGTTCTATAAACATAAATCAACATAAGGAAGAAATTTTAATATGCCACGATAAATTGTAGTATTTAGTGTCGCACTACATCTCCAATTCAGTTTTGAAATTAGTTTATTCTATGGCACACTCCAAAATTATATTTAAGAAAGTTTTAGATCCTTTTTCTTAATAACTCAGCTTTGTGAAAACTTAGCAGCAAAACATATTAGCTCGAAATATTCAACAATAACATCGATCTATTAAAAACCGTCGTTTGAGGTATAAGTAAATTATTGTAGTATACAAGCGCGTGCTGCGTATAAAACAGGGCCATTTTTCCAATGACTAAGTGGCATATTTTTCAGTATCTTTACAACTTTGAACAGCATGTAACTGTATCCTAACTAGAAGGTACAATAGTGTTGGAAACAGCAATAATTTTTATAAACGTGTAAATTCCGACTAATTTTAACGTTAAGCAAACCAAATTACGCCAAAGTTTGTGAATATTCTCTGTTACATTTATTATGATGAATGTTGCTTAGTCACGTAATCAGGTAATCCCTAATAAATTTCTTAAATTCCTTTTTGGGAAGGCTAATCTCTATACTGGAATTTTTATATTGCAGAATTTCGGAAATATCGCTAATTGAATGTGATTTTAACCCTTTCCCACATGGTGTCTCACATATAATACAGCGTACATTGTGATACACTTGTCGCGTTTATCGTTCGGCGAGAGCTTGCATGTGTGTTGCTATTCGCTCGCTCTGTGAGATTCATTAAGGAACCGAGCAACAGCGCATAGATAGCATAGTGGCTAGTGTGCGAGACTTGCAATCAGGTGATCCAGATTCAATTCGCCGCTGCCGCAATTTTTCTTTATCATTGCACGAAATACCGATCTAGCTCATGAATCACGGGGTTAAAATTAACATAAAATGAAGATGGCAAACATATCTCGCAAACACATGTATATAACAGTAATTTGGTGAACACAACGAGGGTGTAGTCGTCAGCGTCAATTGTGCTATTAAATTAGCGAGGCGTGCAATAATAATCTATAAGCTTACTTTGCGTTAAGCTTCATGCATTACGAAATACATTGCTTTTTAGCTATAGCATATTCTACTGAATTCTGTCATGCGAATATTATCAAAAATGGTAATACAATGTTGGAATAAGTGAAATGTTTCTTTGCATTCGTGAATAAGCTGATCATCATAATTGCAAACGTGAAATGTATAAATATTCGCTCATTAGTAAATACAATGCATGAACACGTTAACCTCTGCTTTACACGATACGACTTAATAACTAATTAAATAACATTAAATCTAAAGCTTCTATTAAATTGCAACTTGGGTCGTAAATACTTTCAGAATCTTAAACTACAGATACATTGTGTGTTAGCTTCAGTGCGATATGTACGTTCTTGAATAAACGACAGCGTAAGATTTAGGCCAGAATTGCTGCAACAGATAAGGATATGTCCATGAAAGTCCAAAGACGTTACATTGTATAGACAACTTCGCGGAGCTCGTTCAAAAGAAATATGGAAAAGAAGTGCCACTAGCATTTCCCGAGACTAGCAAATATGTACTAACTGCGACATTTAATAAAAACTGTTACAAAATAGAACAGTGCTTGCAAACTTGATAACTATTTTATGACGAGGTCAGTTTACGCTAGCACATTTTGTTATCGCCTTAAGTGCAGTCAGACTAATTAAGACGTCCACGGACAATTATTTCCTATTGGTAAGCGAACTTCAGCGACAGGATTTTGCATTATAATCCCATCAGGACACAGTAACGCTGTACTAACCGATGCTGTTTAATTTTACAAATGCTGATGCCACATCACAACCTGATTACTGCAGCAAAAAAGGTAAACGAGTTAAAAATAAGACCTAAACATAATAAGATCATATAATGATTGACATGTCTATTAGAAAATATTGAAAGAGAAATGCATTGATGCAACTCTGCAAAACAAAAGCCACAATTGGTATATAAAGCGTAAGGATAATGACTGCACTAAGTATTTGTTAGGGCAGTAATGGGCAAAACTGATAATACACCAGCTATATACAACTGCTATCTATATTTTCGACAATGGTTCTCATAAAACATGCTAAATACAAAATTTCAAGAAATCGATTCGTATGCAGCGGTCATATAAACCGTATTTTAAATAAATACTTACCTTCAGGGCCGTCTTGACCAGATTCGCCGATCAAAGCATTGGAAAGCAACCATATTGCTAGGAGGGACATCTTCAGCTTACCAAGTCGATGTAGCGTCTGTAAATTATTGAGTAGTGCCATGTGCTAACACGCGGAACCGCTTCGTTAATGCTTGATTTATAATCAATATATTGGTTTATTATAAGTTTATCTACATAATTGTATTATGTATATTTGCTTACTATGTCATATTTTACTGGTATAAAATTTTCTTTAAGTTTAATAATCTAACATGACTTTGATTTTTTATATACATAACAAGCTGAAAATCTAAATTCACGGTGAGTCATACATTAAGGTTGTTAAAATTCAAGTTCAGTAAATAATTGGCTATATGATTTAATAATTGAATTTACAAATATAATACAGCATTTAATTAAATATAATACACAAACGCATATATTGAATTGTTGGAAAAATTAACAAAAAATGTGAGTGAGTCCTTGTGTGTGTATACTATGGCTGTTCTTTTGTCAAAATGCTACTTGAATTATGAAAGTTTGGCCGCAATTCTGCCAAAAGTGATTGGTTACTAACGAATACAGACACGGTACTGTATGATGAAGGAACACAATTTGGATACGCGTATATGATGAACCATTTCCCCAGTTTGCATGCACTGTACACTTCTTCAACATCACGCGAATAGAACAGCTGTGCTGGTGAACTGTGGGCTTATCATAGTATGCGATCGATAAAACTACGACCAATATAGACATTTCAAGAAAAATGGCGCAGCATGCTGTCAGGAAATGGCGTTTGAATTAGTAAAATAGTGTTCGAGGTCGGCTGCGACGTGTTGATATATTGCGAATCGTAGCCGCGCGCATAAGGTAAGGTGGAGTACTTACTCGACATAAACGCAATTTAAACTTAACGTTTTACTATTTTTAGAGATATTATCCAAACCTTGGTACTTTTACACAAATGAGCTTATAATTTGTTTAGTTGCATGTAAAGTGCTATGATGACTCCGCATGTTTTCAGAGTTTGTCTGAATACCAAGTTTGGCTGATTATGGCGTTTGCCTTAATCGCATTTACGTTGTATGCGATAGCATCCTACTAGGTGAAAAATGAGAGTTCCGAATATAATTTTTTGAATGTTGTGATTTTGAAACTTTCATAGGCCATCGAAGGAAAAAATAAAAGGACTCATTAGATATAAAAATAAACAAAGATTTGATGTGTTCTTAAAACGGTAGCAACGTTGCCTTTAAATGTTATATTGTTTGTTTCAATATTTCTGTGTATTATTTTTGACTTGAAATTTCTCAGTAATCACAATTTTAAACCGCAAACTAAACATTGTTCGAAAAATGATCACAAACTTTATCGCTACACGAGTTACCTGTGATATATCAGCTGAGCATTCGGTATGGCATTTAAATTGAAAAATTACATTTGTTACGAAAATTCATCAGTTGTCAAACTCAGCAGACAAGGATGCACCCGATGTATGTTTGAAGCAATTCATCTAGCGTTTCTGACGTCTTTAAACAATTTCACAAAATAATTTTCATATATATAACTCAACAAGTTCATATTTCACTCAATAATCAAGAAACTCAGTCAAAATTTTGACAATTTCAAATGTTTGGCTATATTTTTAAAGTTTCGAATTTAGGCGCTGCTCTAATAAAAACTATTGATTAGCGCAATTGTACTCGCTGTAAATGGTCTGTATTTTTTGTTCAGATGCCCAGAAAAAAGTTATTCCACCAACGGTGAATCGCAGCTTCTAATTCGTGTGGCAAAATTTGAGTAAGAAATTATTGGAGCAGCGCACACATCAGCCTAGGCGCAAAATTAAATTCCATTACGCGGCACAATGTAAATATCCAATAATCCGTCGATAAATTATATGTGATACGGCTTACATTAACTGTCCATTATTGACCATGATTTGAGAATACTCCTACCTGCACGCAGGCTCTAATCAATTAAGCAGAACATCAAAACATACAATAGGCATCATATGTTCAGCGACGTTTGAACAGTTGAAAAATTTAAATCATATTATTAAACTCATCGTTGTATGAATCCTGTTGTAATGTGCGAAGTGTACTACTAAAACTACCCACGATGTAAAAGATTCTTTTATATCAATCGGTCAAAAATCAGGTGTAAACTTGTTACTTAGATAGTTCATCAAATATTAGCAAGTGGAAGAGCACACTTTCCCACATATCTATTAAAAATGGAACGCTTTCAGACAAAGCGCGTATCAGCATATAAGTTAATATTCAATCAGGAACACACTTTCGAGACCCGTAACCACTATATACCGCCAAGTTTTGCAATTTAGCATGCCTGGAACATAGTAAACATTTTGACGCCTTGCAGTGTTCACCAAAACCCTTAAATTTTTTTCAAACGACTTCATGTGGATAAGCATTGGCTTACTAGTACACAAACTTTGAACAGCACAATTTCTAACAGCGATTCTGGTGCATGAGCCCCTAAACTGACGCCGTTAAATTGAGTTATTTTGAAGTTTTAGTTAATATTTTTAAAAAATCCCAAAACAAATCAGCGGTAAAACCACTAAATTTCAGTTTGACACTAGCTCAGCACGTGTATTCTGTATGCAACGCACTACGCAAAGTTTTTGAACCTTATAGACCGCCACCTACGGCTTTAGTAAAGAACAAAATTTACCAGGAAAAACTAGTCATGAATGACCACAAAGTACTTTACAAACAAGTTTTACATTCCGAAAACTTTTAGCTTGGAGTAGTTCAAGAAATGGTAAGGCGGTGTGTAAAAATGCTCCCACTCACCTAAATACAGTTTGGAACAACTGCTATTGTGAGTCGAGGAATTATAATTTTCCTTTAGGTTTTCAAGTTGCAGAGAATTCATTTGCGGTTCTGTGCACGGTATTGTGTAATGCATACATGCTAGTAGGGTGGGATACTCCTGAGGTATTGGAACTACCCCCTCCCCTTCAGAGGGCCCGTATACCCCCTTCCCGAC
>JASANE010013032.1:0-17135 GCA_030248225.1 Trileptium ribeirensis
ATATGTAAGCGCATTTTTGCTGAATTTTCTAAAAAAGTCATAATTTGTTTTGAGTTAGCGATTCCGGGAATTTCATAAAAAGTGTTTTTCTAACGCAAAAATTGAAGTTATAGTTAGGAGCAAATTTTACATTTGTAAGAATCCGTAATCCGGTTGGCAGCAATTATATTAACAATTGACGAGTTAGAGAGATTTGAAAGCCATGTTTTTCAGTTCTGAAAAATTAAGGTACAAAAGTTTATTTAAACTGTTGTGCAGTTAGCTGAGGACCGCAGTCAGCCTCAGAAGCTACGAAGTAAGGTAAGTACGGGTCAGCACTTTATGTGTTTTATATATGTGTTATTTGCATTGGGTTGTATTGTGCGGAAATAAATAAATGATATTTGTTATAGTGGTAACACATTAAGGCCTTAGCAATAAGCTAACAAAGCATTGGAAATCTCAATGAATTATTTTGTGTGATATTATATGGACGTTTGTGTATGTTTTATAGAGTGATTGTTAAAAATAAATGCTTTTTTGTTGTTTCCAAGTAATGTCTCAGTTTAGTTTCAAATGTTGTTTCGACGAGTCCTTACTACTTGACAGCCGTGCAACGCACTACTGTCTGAAATACATATACATAATGCACACAAGGGTTATCGCTTGAGGCATAGGGCCCTTTCTTGGAGCCAAATGCCATTAGCGGTGTCGCAGGCACCAAACTCTTAGGCCGCGAAGGCGACGCACAGTCTCGTATTGCGCCAAAGACAGTACAACCGCTCCGCCCTCCCACCCCTCCGCCAGAATACAAGGCGCCCCTTCCCATGCCCCCAATTCCCAACTCACAGCGCTCCTGCCGGCCCAACCCACACCTCCAGCGCCGAAGCTGCCGCATCCCCACGCCAGCCTGCTGACCCTCGCTGAAACTTCGAACCTCGCGCATTTATGATTATATATGTAATTGTCCTCCCGCTTATTTCAGTCATGCCTAAAAGAGATCCAACGCTTTAGTAATGTATCGCTATCTTAATGACGATTTTTCCGACTTTTCGGCACACGATGACAATGGGGTGCGGATTCTTTAAAAGGGTTGGTTTGAGTTTGAGGAACATGGGGATTCTCACCCGCCAAGCTTCAGGGAGGCTATCCTTCTATCGGCAACTACGGCGTTCAGGCACTTATATATCACGCGGCGGGGAATGGGGTACGAAGCTTTCTGGATGTTAATTTGGCTTGAGAGGTTATCCGGCACTTGGTACGCAAACCCCATCGGTATATGTGGCTCAAAGTGATATTGCGCACGACAATACCGTTGAAACTTGTGGAAATTTTACTTATGGAACCAACGCTAGGTACTACAAATCACGCAGTAAGCCAAAATGGTAGCTGTGCGTGAAGGTAACCTATATACTGCATAGCGTAAAGCCCAAGCCGGTCCTTGTGACAAATTTAGAGCATAGCTAAGCTAATAGTTTTCATAATCAACATGGCCCGGCGCGGCTTGTAAAATGTCACAGGAGCTTGAGTATGCCTGCGAAGCACATCATGGCGGGGGCGCACAGCGACGAAATCCGACCATAGTGCACGCATGTTAAGGTAAATAACGCATTTCACCTGGTTTTCACAACCGCTCATCGGATTGTATGTATAGTGTAAAGCCCAAACCGGTACGTGTGACAATTTCAGAGCACAGCTCGGCTAATAGCTTTCATAATCAACATGGCTCGGCTTGTAAAATGTCACAATAGCTGGGGCATGCCTCCGAAGTAGAGCACCATGGCCGGGGCACGCAGTGACAAAATCCGGCCTAGTGCACGCATGTTAAGGTAAATGACGCACATTGTTTCGCAATTGCTCATCGTGTTGTATGCGTACAATGTATAAAGCTAGTTATTGGTATTCTTTACAAACTAGGTCAGACAACGATCCAGGTTTGGCCCGCAGTCGCGGCATAACTTCCTTCGACACTGCACGAAATACACATTCGTAAGAGAGAAACGTATACGTTAATTAATTTAGATATTAGGAGTTGAACAGCTTAACAATCCTAAGATCCTAATTTCTTTCAGTCATTGAAATAACAGAAATTCCTAACAGCTCACCATAAAACGGAATTGTAAAAATTTACTAAACATCAAGCCATTTTTGCTGGGCAAAATCGAGTGCGCATAGGAATATATAATTATTGTGATACATGGATTTTAATAGCACGACGGTGAAACAGATGAGGTGACGGTGAAATAACAATATACAATTTATCAAATATCTTTGATAAATTGAGCTACAACCAAGGCACGGCATTCATCGTACACGTTGGCACAATATATACACCAACAGCTGATGTGGAGATTTAACTGGTTGGTAATGAAGATATTTCAGGACATTTATAAAAACCACGAGGGGCAGAGACAAAGGCCATGCCGTTCTCGATATACTAAGACTAAGCCTTAGTCTTGGTTTAAGCTAAGGTCTTAATATGAAACATACAATAAGCCTAAGTCGGAGCCCGAACACACCACTCTAAGACGTTCTTTTTTCTAACGTTATAACCTACCGCTCCTTGGGGCAATTTGTTGAACCATGCATCGCAACATTAGCAATTATTAAATGAGATAAATATCACACACAGATTCATTATGGCCCTGCGTTGCTTCACAAACAAGCTCAAGTAAAATCTCTACAAATGATAAGAAAAATACATTTTTGACAATCACATCTTAAAAACCTAGCCTGGTTTTAGGTACATTATATTGGTGTTTTATACCGAACGAAATATGCTCTGAACTCCCACAATGGTGCATAGTATTGTACCTGTGCATGTACGACATCTACTACTCAACAATCAACCCATAAAAGATTTGGCCCAAGTCAACTTTAGGAGCCGGACGTTATAACGTAGAGAACAGAATAGCTTTTAGAGCGGCAAGTTTGGTGGACGGCAGCACTCCAACATAGGTTTAGTACATGGTTCATATAATGACATTAGCTTAGGCTTAGAAAATCGAGAACGGGATGGTATGAATTATACGTCTGGACCTAAAGTTGACAATAGGCAAGAGATTTATTGCGCATTTCGGATGAATAAAATGTAACAAACTCAACCTATCATCGAAGTATCGAACAGCTTCCAAACACATTTGAAAATTTGCATAAGCAGACGAAGCTAAACTACTGATCGAGCACTGCTAAACCAAACTTTTAAATTCGGAAGCGACCACCTCACAAACAGCACTATTCTCTTTACAACATACACTCACACATGTAAAGTAACAGTATAATCGAAACGACAAATACAACTTTTTGGAGCATACGTCAAATGCTTGTGATATATGCCGTTTTTGATATATACAACTATGCTTGAGTTTTCAATCTTATATACGGCTCAGTTAGACCAAGCCTAACCCTAATAAATGAGGATGCATCGCCCACACACTTAACTTTTGACGATAAAGGTGTCATTGCCGACGAACCGATGACCGGCTTCCTCAATCTGTTTCACCCGCCGTTTAGACAATAAACGATATAAGACAAAGCGCTGTGTAAAAAACATAATGACACTTCAATGGGTCTAATTCCACAGCGGTTGCACTGAAAAGATAGTATATTTGTACATTGTCTCATTTAAGCGAAGACCAATTATTGCTGATGTGTTACACAGAAAATATTCTGCAAACATTAGCGTTTTTGATTACACTTGCAGCTGATGATTTCTGTATATTATGCAAACATTTTTCAGTTATTAAATATCACGAAAATAAATCTACTTTTTCGTGCTTTTTAAATAATTAAAAAACATAAATATATGCAAAAATTTGAAAAAACCTTTTTTCACGCTTATAAATCGCAGCGCAAAATATGCTTTGACAATTTAGCCTAAAAGATGTTCAGTGCGTATATATTAAGTTCAGCGACGCGTAAATACAATAAGTAGATTACAGTTATTTCAATAATTGTTAGTTTTATTTCGCACAAGTTTATGAAAAATTTAGTATATATTTCTTTCTTGATACGATTTATCTTATCTATAATACAGCTACTACGACCATCCATGCTCAATTTATTGGTATGCGACGATTCTCTGTTTTAGACACTCCGAGCTGACGACGCCAGAAACTGCAATATATTCGACGGTAAAATGCTTTCAACTTTGTCCGCCATAAACGCCAGAGGCATTGAAATCCATCGCAGCATCTGCAAACAATATCAATCTGATAGCAAATGGTGATTTTCAGAGAGCAATAGAAGCTGCATTAGTATGCTTGGGTGAATAAACTTATGGTAACTCCACCAAACATTCTATTTTTTAACAACCGATAAGGAATCGCTAACTTTCGTTACGGAAAGACGGAATTCCATTCGTTTTTTGCTAACTAAAAATTGGCAAAATCAAATCCAAGTTCCAAAAATTATGCCTAGTACTCGAACAGAAGTTTGGCGATTTTCAAGTTGCAGAAGTTTGGTGCCCTAATGCCTATCAAGTTAGCATATGGATTATTCAGTGTTTGTGAACAAATTTAATGCAATTGGGCCGTCACAAATAAAGTCATTTCAATATCCATGGCCTTCAAACCTAGCATACAGAGTCAATGGAACATGGTCAACAACTTATTGGAAGTAATTTATGGATTATTTAATAAGAAACAGTAACTCTTGCTAATTACAACAAAAATTATATTGAAGGTTCAATGGAATTTTAAGTTCGATGCATTATTTCGCAAAAAATTTATAGCTTGCAGGTAGTTATCATGTCCAAAATTAGTATCTTCCGTACCTGGAGCATGGTAAACAAATTATTGTTTGAAATAATTTTTGGGTTTTATAGGTATAAAGCTAATTACGTAATGCCAAACTCAGCAAAACAACCTAAAACAAACTATTTGGTAATATTTCGCAAAATCAAGTCACGAACATTTCAAAAATTAAATCATTTCAAAAATATCATCACCAAATTTACTGTACAGTAAAACATGGCAAAAACATTGCAAATAATTTTTTATCTTCCACATCAAAAAATCTAGGCATCAAAACTAAGCAAAAATAAGCCTAAAACCCATCAAAATGGCCCAAAATTTTATGAAAACAAGTAACTACTAAAACGTGAAATAACCGCTAAACTTATGTAGAATGTTTTTGGAAATTTGGGGGCGCAGGACCCGTACTAGGCTATTTTGCTCTTCAATGACTGCAACATGGCTTTCACTAGATAATATGAGTAAAATAATAAGTAAGCCCCAAAACAACGAAACCCTATACTTTTTATTTTTTGTGCTATTTTCAGCAGACGTACCTAGCTAACCAATAGACAAATCGGCAAATATTTTTTCTGAAGTTAGCGGATCAAATGTGGTACCAAAACGAATCCTCTAGACGAGAACTATCAATTAAACACAAATTCAACCATTGAGAGTTCATTTTTTCCACGTTGTAGACCCCTAGTGTATGCTCTATTTGATGCATAGGCGCGCAAATCTTATTCAGTAACTCTGAAGACATGTGGACTAGGGAACGACCGAATATTCGGTATTCGGCCGAATAGTAGGTATTCGGCCGAATAGTTGGCAATATTCGACCGAATACCGAATAGTTGACTGGCCGCTGTTAGTTGAAAAATAGAGTCAAAATCTGTCCACCAGATATCTTAACTTTACGGCCGGAGTCCTGATAATGATGCTGCAAACTGCTAAATACGCCCAACGTGTTGCAACTTTGGTAAGACAAGATGTGTTTGAGACTCATCAATTCAGTTCGCAGCCGGATCGAATGTTCTGATCACCACAGTTATGTTCTTCATCAGCCGTGCACTATCTCGCTGCCATAATAGTTGCGAAATTAATACTTTGGGGTCTAAATGCAGCAGGATTTGTTCGTTTTCTTTGACACATCGTGAATGTGAAGTGAGACATCATGTTATGCCGTTCTACATACCTACATAAGCCTAACCCTAAGTCTACCGCCCCCGAACACCACGCACTGAGCCGTTCTTTTTTAACGATATGACTTCACGCACCAATTATCGCCGTTGTCCAGATGATGAAGTTATAAAAAATCAATAAAAAAACAAAATTATAACTTCCACCTAACACACGACAGCACAAAGCAAAAAATTCATCGAACAAAAACTATCGCTGACTCAGCAACACAACACAAAACGACATGTTGCATGGTGCACGTACATACAGTGGAGGATTTATAGAGTTATAGATTTCTCATCATACATAGGTGTTGCGAACAACTATTCGGTATTCGGCCGAATAGTAGGGGCCGAATATTCGGTGAAATAACGTATTCGGTCGTTCCCTAATGTGGACCCATTATAGCCATCTGCGTACAACTTATATGCGATTTTTGACTATTTTCCAAAATTTACCATTATTTATCCCCTGAAGCGCACAAGGACTACCAAGATAGTAGTCAATATAAATTTAAAACAATGGAACGTCCCAACGCCCCCATTTAACGGATTAAATAAGTCCGCATCGTTTGCTCTGAAATAGCAAATAATTTTCCCAGTTTGAGCTTTGGAAATTTCACTTTCCGAGGTATTTTTAAACGAGCTCGTAGCTCAAAAGTTTTCCTGACAAAACCCAAACATAAAAGTTGCAGCTCCCGATGAGATGATTCTGTATTCATTTTCCGACGCGATGCCATTGGCAAGAGTTATATAATCTATTCTAACATGCTAGGGGTCTAAAAATGGCCAAAATCAAAAAGTCTCCAATGAGAGTCTGTGTTTTCTGAGAAGTTGCGTATTAAAGTATTGCAACAGCGTAAACACAAAGCTATGTGCACAGCTCCATTCTATAACGTGTCGAACAAAAAATTACGAAAATCCATCACAGTGAAGTGTTATGAGATCTCAATCATACGAAACAGAATTTTCTCTCCTCAATTGCCTGCTCTTTCACAAAACTCTGTACGCCCCTTTCAACAAAAATGGCTGCTATATAAACATACCATTTTCATGACTTGGGTAGCCGGCTTTGGATACTGATGTGTCAATATTGCCAACATCGCCGTGCCAGAGCATAGACCAGCCGTAAACAATGTCACAAATGGGAGCTCCTTTTTCGGATACACACTCAAATCATGCCAAGCTGCAATAATTATTTAAACGGTATGCTAAAAGTAATAGTTGCAGCACAGCCATCGTGCGTCAAGAGATTTGTATGTACTATTGTGATGAGTTCATACGTGTGCGTTAGGACGACTTTGATCGAGTTAAACTATACAACCGTGCACACAACAACTCTGTTAACGCACCGCCGTGTCAGAGCATAGACCAGCCGTAAACAATGTCACAAATAAGAGCTCCTTTTTCGGATACACACTCAAATCATGCCAAGCTGCAATAATTGTTTAAAGGGTAAGCTAAAAGTAATAGTTACAGCACAGCCATCGTGCGTCAAGATATTTGTACGCACTATTGTGATGAGTTCATACGAGTGCGCTAGGACCACTTTGATCGAGTTAAACTATACAACCGTGCACACAAATGTCTTAACGCATACCTGGCTGAGCTACAACTGACTTGTAATACAGCTAATTTATCTAAGCGTGCGTTAAAACATTTCGAAGCACGGCTTTAACTGTATAAGCTGTTTTACAATAGTTGTTGTTCAATTTGTGCATGTACGTTAAATAGCAACATCTATAATAATCACATTCATCCAAAAACAGCAGCAAGCTCAAATTTTTTCTATTGTAGAATAATATTCTATATAAATTACTTCTTCAATTAGTTTCTTCTAAAGTTTACTAATAATAATAAACCGTAAAAGCTTTTCAGGTTTGTTCCGTCGTTTTTCACAAAAATTATATGCTATAATGTTACTCTAAAAGCTATGCGACACGGTTTACAACGTGGCTATGAACAAATGCTTAAATTATATAATTACTTTGACCCAAAGGGAGTTCCATTATTAGCCGCGCACAAAACGGACGTACCTGGAAGCAATTCTTTATCCGCAGCTTCAGTACACGATGGATACGGATAGAACAAATGTCCCTTTTCGAGCGGATGCGGGATCATTCGAAAAGCTGAAATATGTACATAAATTTATATACAACACGTATCCCTTAGAAAAGAAGCGAGCTAACATGGAACGAACACTGTTATGATATAAAGTGAACACCGAGGGAGCCGTAGAGCCAATAACAGCCATATTTGATTAATTAATCGTTATTATTTAAATTATTTTTATTTACATATTCGACCACATTTAGCAGAAATACGATCGAACACTGTTCCAAACCATCCACCAGGACCTTCGAACATGGTTCGAATTAAAATTGTAAGTTAGTTTCGAACACACATTGAACTACAGTGTGAAACGACCGGCCGTCTATTCAGGTAAGGAACAGTATTATGAATCTTATTCATAAAATTAGCAGATACGCTTCACAGAAACTTGCATTTTAGTACCGAGAAAATGTATTACGATTTTTTGCTTAGTCCTATAATGTACAGTCACGGTAAGAAATAAACGCAAAATTTTCGCGAATCGCTCGCCAATAGCAATTGAGCAACAGCCTTTAATTTTTCGAGAAATATTCGCAAATTTTTCCACAACGACACTACGAAAATTTGCGTTTATTTCTGACTGCAGCTGTATTATCAATAGAATTAAATATCATGTTTCATATAGCGGCTGTTAATAGGGACTTCTGGATTACACATCTAAAAACTCTCGCTGTCGGAAATAGTAAACAGTAATCATGGCTTCATAGCCACTGAAACCCAATTATCTCAAACCACACCCAAAAGAGATTCGGAGTCGTAATCGGATGCTGTTCCTAGTCTGGGGTTGGGACTTTAATATAAATTCGCTATTTCTCTGTGGCTCCTATGTATTCACTTTAAAATTCCTTAAGAATTCAAATTTTTCAGTATCACTTTGTTCTATTTTTTTCAGGAAAAAAATGGAAAATTAAGTTCGTCACAGTACTTTGCACTACAACACATAGCTGCCATGCAAACACTGTGTAGCACGGGGAGAATGTGTTTCATGTAAAAACTGAAAAATTTTAACCAAAACAAGACTCACGGTTTTCCTATGCGGTCATACAGGTCAAATAACTAGTAACTCGCAACGTGAGGAGAAACGAAGCGAGGTGGCTACATTGCCAATATTTTGTCGTTCTAAATTCAGGTCCCTAAGCCCGCTCAAAGTCCCCTGATATCAATAATTATACAATACAGCCGCAATGACAATGCTACTGTCATTTTAGTGATATAATAAAACCGAAGAACTCTTTATTTCTTCTTACAATGACCAAAAAGACAAAAACTTTATTTAAACTTTATAAATCATAAATTTTAAGAAACATAATTGTAATTTGAACTGATATACGTAGTAGGGCGGTTAAAACTTGCCTCATTTCATGCATACCTCCCAAATACAATTGCTTTTATCGCATTTAGCAACCCCGAAAAAAACTATAAATACTTTCGATTGACTTACAATATATCTATAACTTGCTTTGTAAAATTTTTGAAATTTCCACTTTTTGGAGTATTTTTTAAACTTTGGCTCATAGCTCAAAAACGTCAGTTCTGACAAATAATGCATAATAGCAAAGTTGTGGCTCTAATTGAGAGGATTCTGCGATTAATTCGCTGCATAGCCCCTATAAATGACCAGATAAACAAATTTCAAATAAATGAACTTTCACCAATTTAGGTCCATTTTTTCCGGAAGACATGATAACGTGACAAATAGACTGAATTTTGATCAAATTAAAAAGAAATTGTGAACATCCACCCAGTGATTTCGTTCGCACTGATTTAACAATGTTCAATAATTGTTTCCGTATCCGCGCACAATGTTATCCGATCATGAAACACAATGTTTACAAGTTGCTTTATAGCTATACCCCGTAGATTAATTGCTAAAAATTTATTATTCTAACAATAACCTTGAAAGGGAACACTAATTTGGGAAAGCATTGCATCATAGTATAACAAATTATACAAAGATTGTGTGTTGCCCAGCAGCAAATTATATTTTTTCAATTTCGCAAACGAGCTTTCAATCATCGTTTTATCTGATAATATTCGTTGTGAAGAAAATACGAAATTATTTTTAAAAGCCTCCCTTCTACACCAAATCTACATTTTCAAATAATTATTATTTACAAATTATTATTTATTGGCGACAGTGAGCAAATAAAATAAAGTCGACGTCGTAAAAAGGCATTAAATTGATAGAATAAAAATGGTCCACCCAGTGAATATTTTTCACCAGCTGCCTTATATAGCAAATAAATAGCCAAATCAAAAATCGTAATCGAGCATAAAATTTGTACACAGCCATTTACTATTAATTATACACCGTTTTTTTTTATTTTTCCAGAAGCCTATTATACGTCTAGTTATATTATTATTTAGTATTATTATATTGGTATTATTTATTATTATTATTATTCAGTCTCTTTGTCAATGAGCTACTTGGTCTATTTTCAAACGATATTCCTAGATGCAATATCAGACCCTCAGACGAAGCATAATGCTAAGATCCACAACACGTATGACAAAGAACCAATAAACATTACGTAAACGAAGAATATTATTACACAATATTTCTTAGCAACGGTTGGATTTCCTATCTTAAACTACGACAATAATGTCTTTCATCTGAATAGCTAATATGCTTACAGCTACATACTGGACTGAAACAATAATGATCGTTGTTCAGCTGAGTAAAGATTTTCTTTTTAACTAGTGAGATATGAATCGGAAAAACTAATACAATGCTGCAGAAAACATCGTGGCGATATAACACGAACATTGATGCACAACAACTGCTTTGGCACTGGTTACACAAGTCTGCTAATAAGGTACATATTATTATTTTAGATTTTGTTTTTCAGCACACTAAGACAACAAAAAACAGGAAAGTGTAAGAAAGTATAAAACCACAATTTGATGAAAATCAACATGTTTGAACCTAAATAAATCCACAAAATACTTAGTCCTCCAGTTAAAATGATACTCAATAGAATGTTACGATCAACGCATTCAAGGCCGAAGTCGAACAAAATTTATAGTTTAATCGAAGTCGACCCAAATGTTGTGTAATTGATATCGATCAATTATTTGTACACTGATTCCTGATCGCTAATACTGAGCAAAAGATTACCACCCAAGGTCACGGGGCTACCAAAATTCGTCATTAATCCGTACAACTGTGCGCAGAGGTATGTATATATTATTTAACACGGTTATGATCTTCAAAAACATATCAGCCCCACATTTCGTCAAGCTATCTCTTCATCTTTTGTAAAGCAATATGGCCAGCGAAAATTAGGCAAAAATCTTTTCACGTCAGATAAATTTTGGATGACTAGCTTAAAATTCATTTAACGTCTTGACTTGTCATTGAAATCAATTCATAGAATTAAATAAATTAATATTGATTTATCAGAAAATAACCGGAACCAGTAACGAGAACCATACTTTTAAACCGGATCGGAATCTGGTCTTGGAAACTTATATGTAGTAAAACTGATTAAGGACGAAATGAAGGCACTGCGGATGTAAAATGTATTAAAATATATTTAATATTAAACTTAAAGTATTGCGATGACACTGTTGCCCTCTGGGATAATAAAGTTAGACCGGTTCAATTTTAACGTAACCGCAGATATCCGAATGGGTAAGCTGCTACAAGCATCGACCGAGGTTTGTTTTGTTAACCATCTCCAGCCGGATGAAGATGAAAAATTCTTACTGAAACTATGTCCTACTTACGTTTCACAGGGTAGTTTGCTGAGTTAGTCTTTTCTTTTGTTTCGTTGTGCTGGAACTTGATCATTGTGTCTATGATTGGACTACAGATGAGGTAAAAAAATATGGACAATTTTAGACAAACATTTTTAACCGGAATTCCGGTTCTGGCGGTTTGCCGGAACCGCACCCGAAAAACGATTTTCGTCGGAACCAAAATTCAGGTATCAGGATTTTTTCAAAACGGACCCTGCAAATTTCTTTTGGGTCCAGATCTTAAACGCTGGGTCCAGACTAGCAATTTTTGGCTCGAGAATTTCGCGAATTTTAATACAATAAAAAGAAACGTAATTACATGCCAGACAAAATTTATACCACTTCAAACTTCACCAGATTGGCACAAATTTCATGTACGCCTTAGTCAGGTGCACAGTATATGTGGTGTGTGTAGTCCTGGCACGCCAACGTCCCAAGCCAGGATAAAGGATGGGGCCATCCTTGAAGCCAACAGCAAGCAACTATATACACACATAAGCACGAACAGATGAAATCCTGCACTTCGTAAGAGAATTTATTAGCAAACCCTATGTCTCCGATGCCGAAACCGCCCTGGGTCTAGCGTCAGTCCAGCAAAATTTTTTTTGGTTCCACCAAAAATATTTGGGTCCAGACCATCTTATGAACCCAAAAAAATTCTTGCCGGTTGCTCGCTATGATTTATATATACATACTACATTTGTAAGGCTCATGTCGAAAGAGAACACGGTGCTAAGGTACAAACGATTTCGACTTAATTTTAATGATTTTAGCTTAAAAAGCAGTGTATCATACCCACATCTCCAAATACAACCGGTCAAGAACACTTTAGGTCTTGATCTGGGCAAATAGCTTATTTATAATTTGATTATTTTGAGATAATCGTTTTTGGAAAATTTTTTTACCAAATTTAACTTTATGTAACGGTTCTAGTGATTATACTTATTATTATGACACTATAAATTTTGAGAAATTAAAAAAAACTAAGCTAACTCAACTCGGTAGTAAAGTCGATAATAGAAAAATATTGTAGCTAAATAATTTAGGCCGATTGTTGTAAGCAAAGAAATTATTCAAAACGTACTCGGCAATGGACTGAGTGAAAACATGCAAAAGCGTGTAACGAAATTACTCTTAATTGACGTTAATACTTTCAAACCTTTTCTTCAAATTTTAGCTCAAAATTTGAATGTACTCTATAATTGAAGAATCTGGCAAATCGTCATGGTTGAAAACCACTTTAAGCTCAAATTGTTCCTTCAAAAATTTTCAAGACCCGTCTTTTGTACCTGATTGGCTGAAGCAATATGTTACAAAAATTTGAATATTGCTCACACGTTTAAATACACCAAAAAGGTTTCAAATTTTCATCAAAAATTAAAATGTTAATAAAGCAGAGTTAAAGTATACAAGTTCGTTAACAGCACTTTAGTGACGTGGAGTGTCACACAAGAGCGTGTACAACGCAAAATCGCGGAACCTCGTTGTTGAGATGATATACTGCAATGCACAAAGAATTTAAACACGTTAACTTATACCCGCTCCTAGAGACATAAAAATTATTTGAAAGTGATCCGTTTCGTAAATCAGACATTGAATAAGCTCATAAAATTTTCACAGCACTGGTAGCCTCAAATATTTTAATCTACATGCCTAAAATCAAGCCAATAATCCTTTTAGCAAGTCAATGAGCGAAAGAACAACCGATTTTTGTCAAAATTGCATAATTATAATGTTACTGAAGTCTGTGACAGATTAGCCGCATTTACTTTAAATTTCGATAGCGCGTGCATCTGTAAGCTATGGCATCGTAATTTCCGCAATATTGTTGAAGTAAGGAATTAGATAGCAAAAAGCAATAATTTGGATCAAAATTTGTGTGTTACCATATAAGTTTGGAATACTTTAGTTATGTTGTGCTAAATCTGTACCTTTGAAACAGACACTCAGATTCGATTCAAGATGTAACTATGACTCATTTTAATAAATTCATACAGTTTATTATTTAGCCATATGGCCGATCTAGTATTAGTCATGGTTTAGTGCTGGTTAGCCAATATTTAGCAGCAACGTTGCTAACCCTAACGGCAGCAGCACATCATCCAGTATGACACACCACAAACAGCTTTTGCGATACGGTTTCGTATATAACATTCATGTTTAATATATTATATAATTATAAAGCTATTAAGGGCGACATATTGAAAAGAACAATTAAAAACCTAAAAATCAATATCAAGTTATGTTGATACGAATGAGTATCGATCATTCTTTATACAAAGTACCAAACGAACTTTGAGCGACACGTAAAGAACAGAAAAAGCTTTATCAAGCGCGCAGCCCTAAAATTTTGGCAAATAATAATTTAATACTCAGCTAACATGATAGTTCACGACATCAGAAAAAGCAAAGTAATAGATAAGTTCAACATCGAACTCAAACAAACTTACTTCCTTCCCAAGTACACTGCAGCAAATTGAGTGCACCATCGATACGTTTCCAATGCTGCAAATGCCAAAACGCGTAACCGATAGCTTCGCTGTCGCCGCGTTTAAGTATATGCTCAACCGGCAGAATAAGTGGTTTCGTTTCCAGAAGATACTAAAAGAAAAAAGTAATCGTTTACATTGAGCTACCTTAAAATTAATATAGAAAACTTTTACCACATTTTCGAAAACCACTGACACCGATAATTTCAGCGGTATAATACAAGCAAACAAAATTCGTGCCGTACAAAATCAAAACGGAAGACATTAGTTGTTGATATGTGCTGTAATAACCTGGCGGTTGCGGAGGGCTTTTGGCAAATAGCAGCTATCGGCGTCAGGTCTCACATCAAATCCGGGGACTGAGCGCGATAACAGCGGGAAAGGGCCAACCTTTCGTTATGTATATACAAATCCCATTACGTTTATTGGGGATATATATTGTTTTAGATACAGCAATTAGTCCATACACGATCAAAGTCCAAAGTTCCGAGTGGGGGCGGAGCCGTAGCGTCCTTGGTGGGCGTTGCAACGCCTTGGGCACCTGGTTCTCGGGGCTCAAAGAAAGAAATTTCTAGGTTCAGACATTTGGTTGCTATAAAGAGTCAGCAGCCTACCTCTATACACGCTTTTCTTGTTAGACAGTGGCACTCAGCATGCAGCAAAGGACACATTATTTCTAAGAAACCGATTAAAAGAAAAGACGAAATCTATTATATTCTAAAAGTAAGTAGAAATTATTACAAACAGCAACAATGGAATTACACTGATTTTGAATAAAGAATATTTTTATGTGCTACTGAAGTACGGAATTCGACCAACTTTAATTTTGAAGGTCGAAAACTAAGCAGAGACCATTTCCTATGAATTTTACAGGAACTAAAAAGCTATACTTTAGTAAGCAACCTGAGATATAGTTACAATCAGAATTAAGTGCTCATAAAATAGAACGCAGACAAGATCGAACGAAAACACAGTCGATCGATCTTCGTTTAAACGAAATTAGTTAAGTTAAAAGCAAACTAACATTTTTTATTAAATATTTTTTATGTCAACACAATCGAAATTCGTTAAATTAAGCGCGAACTAACATTTTTATTAACTTGTTTTTTATTTTGACACAATCGAAATTCATTAAACTAATCGACTTTCGTTTCAACGATCGATTTTAGGTTAAACACAAAGGATCGAAATGGAACGAAGCTTCGATCGATTTTTGAGTACTTAATTCTGATTGTAGCTGTTATAACGGTATTATACAAAAATCAAGCAGGATCAATCTTTCATAATAATTAATGCAAACCTCGATAATAAATTCTAGCCGAGTTACAGGGAACCGCAATAAAAAAGCGTACAGACGCGTCAAAAATAAGTGCAAAATAAATTTTAATTTCGGTCGATTCCTATTAAACAAGATTCCGATCGTTTTGATTTTTGTATAATACCGTTATAAACAGTTCAATCAGAATTAAGTACCAAAAAATCGATCGAAGCTTAGTTCCATTTGGTCCTTGTGTTTAACCTAAAATGATCGTTGAAAAAACGAAGTCGATTAGTTTAATGAATTTTCGATTGTGGTTGAAAATAAAAAACAAGTTAATAAAAATGTTAGTTCGCGCTTAATTTAACGAATTTCGATTGTGTTGACATAAAAAATATTTAATAAAAAATGTTAGTTTGCTTTTAACTTAACTAATTTCAAGTTAAGATCGAACGAAAACACAGTCGATTGATCTTCGTTTAAACGAAATTAGTTAAGTTAAAAGCAAACTAACATTTTTTATTAATATTTTTTATGTCAACACAATCGAAATTCGTTAAAATTAAGCGCGAACTAACATTTTTATTAACTTGCTTTTCTATTTTGACACAATCGAAATTCATTAAACTAATCGACTTTCGTTTCAACTATCTATTTTAGGTTAAAACAATAAATCCAAACGGAACGAAGCTTCTGATGTTTGATTTTTGAGTACTTAATTCTGATTGTAGCTGTTATAACGGTATTATACAAAAATCAAGCAGGATCAATCTTTCATAATAATTAATGCAAACCTCGATAATAAATTCTAGCCGAGTTACAGGGAACCGCAATAAAAAAGCGTACAGACGCGTCAAAAATAAGTGCAAAATAAATTTTAATTTCGGTCGATTCCTATTAAACAAGATTCCGATCGTTTTGATTTCAGTTATTTTTGGCTGGAACTGTAGGTGTTGTAAATATTTGAAACAAAAGTGTCAATAAATCCGCTAATCTGTGTCCGAACACATGTGACCAGCCACAAAAAGCGCTGAGTGTATAGTAAATTATTTCGATGATAGACAAGATGCGTCTTCAAAGGGCAACCTTCAGAATGGCTTAGTGCCTTGTCAGAATCTGCCAGCCGAATTATTTTCGAATACCTACGTGACCCTTGCAGCAAAGACCAAAATGTAACCTTAATAGCTTTATAATTATATAATATATTAAACATGAATGTTATATACGAAACCGTATCGCAAAAGCTGTTTGTGGTGTGTCATACTGGATGATGTGCTGCTGCCGTTAGGGTTAGCAACGTTGCTGCTAAATATTGGCTAACCAGCACTAAACCATGACTAATACTAGATCGGCCATATGGCTAAATAATAAACTGTATGAATTTATTAAAATGAGTCATAGTTACATCTTGAATCGAATCTGAGTGTCTGTTTTAATAGGTAGATATTTAGTATAATATAACTAAATAATTCAAACTTATATGGTAACACACAAATTTTGATCCAAATTATTGCTTTTTGCTATCTGAATCCCTACTTCAACAATATTGCGGAAATTACTATGCTAGCTTAGATAATGACGCGCTATTGAAATTTAAAGTAAATGCGGCTAAAATTGCTATTATACGTAACTGAACGTACAACAT
>JASANE010013034.1:0-16912 GCA_030248225.1 Trileptium ribeirensis
TTTTTACCATTTGGGTCCCCAGTAAGGAGATATAGAGTGATAATTTGTGAATGTAAACAGATAGATTGTTGTGTCACTGGAAAAGGAAGCCTAAGACTGTACATTTCAGTAGCAACAGAGATTTATAGGAATTTAGTTTGAAGTGAGACACAATTATCTCCACAACAGAAACTGAGCACGAACCTATCAGTTGGAGTATGAACCAGTATACAGGAAAGGAACTTTTAAACCAGAGCATAAAAAAAGCAAAACAGATACGAAGTTAAATTTCTCCCTACAAATCCGCATAAATAGCTCACAAACAGAGATTAACAAAACAGCCAATTGTTGAGTAACAGGTGAGAAGTAACCCCAAGGAAACAAATTGTAAACCAGTGGGTTTGTAACTTAGCAAAACATCTGTCACAAAAATGATATATGCAGAATCAGACAAAGAAGGAATCATATGCAAAACGAATTATCTCTTCTAAACTCATATGAAATCTAAATATTTAAAATTCTTGTAAGAGCTAAAATCGGCAGTAATATAAGATTACTCGTAAAATGCAAAGTAAACTGACGGAAACAGAAAGTGAGGAAACGAAACCATTTGAAACTGACAATATGTTTTCGTCTTATATACGCTAAAATTTAGCCCCAGGGTATGTGTACCCAGCCAACTGTAAAATCGGATGCAATACATGGTTTGGAATTCAAGGAATTTAAACTATACACTTTTGATGTAATTTAAAGCAATACATAACAATTACTACACTCAAGATCCGGGTAAAAGCTCCTAGTTAACTCTAGAACGTATTATTTTCCAGTCATTGATTACAATAAGTACCCAGCCAACTGTACAATCGGATGCAATACATGGTTTGGAATTCAAGGAATTTAAACTATACACGTTTGATGTAATTTAAAGCAATACATAACAATTACTACACTCAAGATCTGGGTAAAAGCTCCAAGTTAACTCTAGAACGTATTATTTTCCAGTCATTGATTACAATAAGTACCTAGCCAAGTGTAAAATCGGATGCAATACGTGGTTTGGAATTCAAGGAATTTAAACTATAGACTTTTGACTTTATTTAAAGCAATACATAACTTTTATTACACTCAACATCCGGGTAAAAGCTTCAATTTAGCTCTAGAACGTATCATTTTGTGATCATTTATCACCCCACGTTACCAAGTATTTGCCTAGAAATAGCAATCTTTACTTGAAATAACATTTTCAGTTAAGTACAATCCAGCCCCAATTGCATAAAACTTGAAGGTCAAACGTAGGATGTTTGCAGTATAAAAGTAGATGAAATTTCTTGCAGAAGCGATGTTATGTTATAGCAGTTGAATGGTTTGTGTATCTCAGTTGAACGATTTTATTTTCGGCATTTCTTTTAAATTGTTTGGATATTTGATATTTTTATGACAATGGCATTCGCACTGGCTCCAGTTACCGGTGTATTCAGAGTCATGGATTTACTGAGTGTTGTAAGTATTTGAATTTATTTATGAAATATTCATTGACTTGATGACGAATAATAATACGGACCTGAGTTAGGATTTGGAATGATGTTGAAAATTTTTATTAAAATAAAATATAATTTTTGAGTTGATACATATGTAAATGAAACGTGTTAGTGTTATGAGAGAACATGAGACAAAAAGCGTGTTATAAGTTGCATGTAAACGTATATTTCCAACGAAGCAATGTTAAGCAATGAAAGTTTGAGATAGTTTTCTCGAACAAATTATAAAGTGGGATCAATATCAGCGTATAACTTTGAGTAGTATGCAGAGAGTGTTAGAAACGTACAATAGGCTTACAGTAGTAAATGTTTTTCCAGCGACAAACCGGTGACCAACTTCTTTTCGAGGTTCTATGGAAACCATCCTGGATTCCGGAGAATAATGCCTACAACTGTGAGCATCTGATAGCGCAGTATTATCAAAAACCTTACTGGGTTGAAGAAGACGAGTCTGGAATATTTGGAGATCCTCCGTGTCTATCACAGAAATATATCAACAGTGAAATGGAACAGTACTGCGTAAAAAAGTGTTATGCATAGTAGGTGTACCTTATCTTCTAGGTTTCTAAAAAGGCTACTATATAACCTTAATACTGTACAGTTAATCTCTGTTTTCTTGAATTACATTTTTGCGTGATTTAGAATATAATGTGAAGTATTCATTGCAATTTTTGAATAGTTGGTTTGTATTGTATACAACCACTCTCACTATGTATAGCAGATCCAAATATCTATATATATATCTGCAAAATCCAGCATAGTAGACAACCGCTGAACACTTAATTAGTCCGAATGCGAAATAATTAAGGCATTAATTACCTTAGAAAAAACACATGATATCTATATATATATCTGCAAAAACCAGCATAGCGCACACATACAAACAGGTATTGCAAGGAAAGTGAAGCGTATTAATGTGTTTTCGGTTCCAACCGCTGAACACTTAATTAGTAACTGCTGAAACATTAGTTGTCTGTTCTGACTCATATGCTATATGAATTTTTAGTTTTTACAAAGTGTTAACACTTTATAATGGTGGTAAAGCAGGAAATGTAGATGTATTACGTTAAAATTTTTAAGAAATTTTTCAAGAGATTGATAAACAGTTGCGTTTTAATAGAAAGTTGTTTATTTTTTACAGGAAGAAATGTAATACATAATGTATAAGTTGTGCAATAAGAGTTAAGTACATGTTTTGATATCATTATTAGTCTTTATATATTACTGTCATATCGTTTTGGATTTACTCCGACCACGTTCGTGAGCTATGTGAAAAGTAGTGCAAAGCATGAACACATGAGCAGAATTAAAATCTGTGTAAAACGTGTTCTGGTTTTGTTAGCGAGTTTTTTTAAGAGGTGTTAAATAAATTCTCCAATAACTCCCTATGTGATGTAGAGTTAAGAGTTGATTAGCATAAATATGCAAATGTGTGTTACTCCTGTACTTTAAAAAACTGAAATTTTATTGAAAATTATTCATGTACATTTCCGGGCACAGGAGTTGTTTCAGGACGAGAACACTGACGGTCAGTGCATGATTCTTGTTCAGTGGAAAAACACGATGGAGCCTCTGCAAAATCTTGAAGGATGCGACGAACTGATTGCGAAATTTATAAGATTCGAGAATGTGCCCAGGATAAAGACCTGTGATTTGTCATTCCAATGCTATGCAGACGTTAAAAATAAGAAAAAAGCTAAACTATCGTTTACATCCGAGGTTTTCGACAACCAAAGGGACGGAACAGCATCAAATTCAGTGCAGTGGCGGTCAATGGACCAACAGCTACCTCCATTGTTCCAGGATTATAATATCGAAGAATTGAAGTCCGAAAATAAGGTCTTTGAAAACATTGACTGTGATAAAAGCTCTGGGATGTTGTGGACCAAAGCAGATGAAGATATTTTTGTAGACGTGCAGCGTGATCCTTTTTGGAATACCATTGATAAAATGTAACGTTGTTTACAACAGTATAAAGATAAAAATATATATAATCAAGATTCTAAAGTAATGTATCAACATCTGGTAAATAATTAACTTGAATGTTATAGGCGTGCAATGGTACAGCTGAGTATATGTGATGAATATCAGTCAATGTAGTTTAGTAGGTTGTCAGCGACCCAGTTGATCTGGGACTATTGGCTTCCTGATCACTGATCTGGGACTGTTGGGTTTGACAGCTGCGCTGGGACTGAGTTTGACAGCTTCGCTGGGACTGTTGGGGTTTGACATCTGCGATTGATTAGCATAAACCACCCTCCAGATGACGTGACCGATCAAAAAATGATTAATTGCTCTCTGGAGTAATTAATCATTATTTCTCCTAAAAATTTGACAGGTCATTAATCATCTGAAGTAGAACTCCCCTTTTTTCCTACTACTGCTGCTTTATTTACGTAAATGTAGACTTCCATAGGAACAGTTCAATTAACTAAATAAGACATTCGGACAGTATCATTTGTTACAACTTGAACCTACATTTATGTTAGAGACTTATATTGAACTACCGTATCCGGTGCATTATGCTCGAATTATGCATTACGCCCATACTCGTATCCACTGCATCACTATGCATTATCTTGTGTAATTATCAAATGCGATATTGTTAAGGGTAGACTAAACAGTGCACTAACCATTGGCTCTGTAAAAGGATTAAGAGCTGCTTTATTTACGTAAATGTAGACTTCCATAGGAACAGTTCAATTAACTAAATAAGACATTCGGACAGTATCATTTGTAACTACTTGAACCTACATTTATGTTAGAGACTTATATTGAACTACCGTATCCGGTGCATTATGCTCGAATTATGCATTACGCCCATACTCGTATCCACTGCATCACTATGCATTATCTTGTGTAATTATCAAATGCGATATTGTTACGGGTAGACTAAACAGTGCACTAACCATTGGCTCTGTAACTACTTGAACCTACATTTATGTTAGAGACTTATATTGGACCTATGGATCCGGTGCCGTGGGCTCGTGCATTGCACCACGCTCTACCCGCTTCCTCTCCATCCCTTTGCATTTCTTGGCTCTGTAGACTACTTGACCTCATTTGGAGACTATATGACTACCTATCCATGCGATATTGTCGTAGCTAACTGCACTAACCACTCTTAACTACTAACCTACATTATGTAGAGACTATATGAACTACCATCATCAATATACTTACAGGAAAGACGAACATGCACTAACCATGCTCATTAACTCTTAAACCTGCAGATTATAAGACTTTTATATTTGAACCGTATCCCAGTCAGTAGCTCGAATTATGCATTACGCCCATACTATGCATTATCTCGTATAATTATCAAATGTGATATTGTTAAGGGTAGACTAAACAGTGCACTAACCATTGGCTCTGTAAAAGTATTAAGAGCTGCTTTATTTATGTAAATGTAGTTTTCCATAGGAACAGTTCAATTAACTAAATAAGACATTCGGACAGTATCACTTGTTACAACCTGAACCTACATTTATGTCAGAGACTTATGTTGAACTACCTTATCCGGTGCATTATGCTCGAATTATGTGTTACGCCCATACTCGTATCCCTGCATCACTATGCATTATCTTGTGTAATTATCAAATGCGATATTAAATTGGTTACGCGTAGACTAACATTCTCTTACCTTAACCCTACATCTTCTTTTAGAGCTTGCTCCTTACCTGTTTATCATTTACGCCCATACTCATATCCACTGCATCCTTGCTCTCTGGAATTTCATGCGTATTTTACGTACACTGAAGACAGTCGACACTAACCATTGGCTCTTACTTGTAGCTCTTACTGAACCTACATTTATGTTAGAGACTTATATTGAACTACCGTATCCGGTGCATTATGCTCGAATTATGCATTACGCCCATACTCGTATCCACTGCATCACTATGCATTATCTTGTGTAATTATCAAATGCGATATTGTTAAGGGTAGACTAAACAGTGCACTAACCATTGGCTCTGTAAAAGTATTAAGAGCTGCTTTATTTATGTAAATGTAGACTTCCATAGGAACAGTTCAATTAACTAAATAAGACATTCGGACAGTATCATTTGTTACAACTTGAACCTACATTTATGTTAGAGACTTATATTGAACTACCGTATCCGGTACATTATGCTCGAATTATGCATTACGCCCATACTCGTATCCACTGCATCACTATGCATTATCTTGTGTAATTATCAAATGCGATATTGTTAAGGGTAGACTAAATAGTGAATTAACCATTGGCTCTGTAAAAGATTAAGAGCTGCTCTATTTACGTAAATGTAGACTTCCATAGGAACAGTTCAATTAACTAAATAAGACATTCAGACAGTATCATTTGTTACAACTTGAACCTACATTTATGTTCGAGACTTATATATATTGAACTGCCGTATCCGGTGCATCATGCTCGAATTATGCATTACGCCAATACTCGTATCCACTGCATTATGTACATACATACCAAGGGTGGGTAGGGGGTAACACCCCTGAGGTCCGGACCCCCCTCCCCCCGAGGCAGTAACAGAACTCATAGGCCCAAATATGGCTGCTAGGACCAAAAAAAGGTCCTCACGACTAACCCCCCTAGGAAAATCTGGCCGGCCGGGGGGGGTTACCCCCTGTGATGGCCGCAACCCCCCCCCCCGTGGGGGCCTGTACCCCCTGGCATGACCGACCGCCGGCATGTATGATTATGTATTATCTTGTGTAATTGTCAAATATGACATTGATGGTGCAGGCGTAGAATAAACAGTAAACTAACAATGTTGTAGTAGCATTGCAGCGAAATAATATATATTAAGTTTTATATAAAAATAGAACTTAATAGTCCTATATAATTATATTCGCTTCTGTTATATAGTTTGATGAAAAACTAAGCTTTAATTAAAAACGCTAATTTTCTTATTGCTCGGATTTGTGTTTTGGAATTTCTTGTCATTTGCATTTCCTAAACTTTCGAAAGTCATCATCATTTTGTAATCACGCAATTATCTCGTTTTAATTATGGTTTGTTTCCTTATTTTATACCGCTAGTTGTATAATGTATATAAACATATTAAGTTAAGTAGTCGTTCACCAATATTATTTGCAATTGTGATATTTAGTTTTAATAGTAAACTGATTGTAGTATATATAGTTTCTTTTCGAAGTTTTAAGTTCAGCACAATTCATTTTCATTGAAGCGCGATTCTACTTAGGGCTGACCTGGCTTTTTTGGTCAAATCAATTCACGATCGTAAAGCGATGAACGCGAAGAAATTACGATTTCCACTTATGGTGCGGAAACACGTTTTGCGAAATAGCAACACGTCATTTGTGCTACCCGCCGTCACATTTTGCGACTTAGAATCGCAATTTGCTGACAGCATACACGTGAAAACGCGACTGCCAATCGTGTTATTTTTAGTATACCGTAATACAAACAAAGACCGCGGACATAGCTGTCGAATTGAACATTACATTTGATGTAAGCGTACAAACTTGCGAAAATTGAGAATTGTGCTCGCAAGCAAATTCCGTTTGTACGCCACAGAGCCTCTGTTCACGTTCAGTTAAATACAAATACCGATGGCAGAAATGTGAACGCCAATTCTTGGATGATTCAGCTCGTGATTTTGACAATAGGACAACTATGGTCTACGCACCTACAGTACACTCACAAATGATCGCTAAAACATTTTCGTACTATCCAGGAATTTTATTTCAAGACTTCTAACTTTGGCATCGGAAGTAATCATGTATAATAAATTTCAATACGTTTATCTAGACTAGAGTCTGTTGTACCACTGGTTTCATGTTGATTCATGTCAGAGTAATTTAGTTTCAGACATATTGACGTAGTTGAGTTTACTTTCTGGTTGAAAACATTTATCGATACTAATTAAATCAGAGGAAACAGTTGACAATTTAATTCCGTTATGAATAGAAATAAAAGAAATGAAACCGCTGTACTTTGAATATTTAAATTAATTTGATTGTTTGATTGGAGTCTTAACAACCCTTCACTTAATCTAACATTTTTTATAATAAATCGTAATCTTTTTATTATAAATGCTTGAGACTTCATGATGTGTCTAGCGGACATTGCATCACCTCGTCCAGGATGCGAGAACAGCAGATTTAGTCGTTGTTTAAATGGTGGAAACGCCATGATACGACAGTATGAGCTGTAGTTCTAACAGTGACAATTCAGGCTGCGACGATTCGAGGGATAGGTTCAACGATTTCAAATCAAATTGCAATGGTTCGTCAAACGCGGGGAAGTGTGAAGGAGCAAAAATCGATTTGCACCGATTCGAGCGGCACATCCAACGGTATCTGAGTCAGGTTACACCGTTTCGAATGGTTTGTTTTATGGTGGCTAAACCAAGTGGCCTGGTGCGTGCACTATTTCTGCAGTGATCTGTTCCAGTCGCGAAAGTCTAGTGTTGTTTCAAGAAATTGATTGTTCGGGTGAGAGTAACAGTGGTAAACTATTTGATAATAACGATTCTCCGATGTGCCGAATTCTACCCAAGGGATTTCGAAGAAGTTGATTAATAAGAAGGAAGTAAAAGAGGTGGATTATTTGACAACACAGAACCACGAAGACTGACGAATAAACAACGGAAACATAATCTTTTTTCGAGCTGTTTGATGACGTTAAGTATGACTGGAATACTTGGCCAGAAATATTGCTGCGCTATTGTGCTGTTCATACAGTGAACAAAAAAGAAAGTCATGTCTGTCCTGAGCTGTGTCGCCAGAAAATCTCATAAATTGTTACACCGTTTGGTTTATTCGCAAACGTCGAAAGAGAAAACAATTGAACAGTTGGTTGATGTTTAAAAACAAATTACCTTGGATCGAGAAACATGTTTACTGGAAATTCTGGTTTTCGTAAAGATGCGTCAGAATACTGATGGGTCTATAGCAACCGTTTTGGTTGTATTGCGACTCTAGGCAATAAGCCGATGGTTCCAAACCCACAACGAAGCCATTAAAGTAAATTTTCTGCAAAAAATGCACAATGTTTCCAGCCAAAGAAGGCGATTACATGAAAACAATGCACAGTTTGAGTAAAGGACCACCATGTGGAAGTTTTGCCCACTAATAGTATGTATCACACTATCAAAGATATAGCGAAAAAGAACACCATCACCAGTTTTGTATATGATGTTCATGGACTCAATCAGCTTTTTAGTGGAGCATCTGGGACACCGTCGAATGTTTATAAACATTTGAGAAAGCGCGAATTAATTTTGAAATATGGTTATGTAAGAATAAACGAAGCCAAAGCGAATGGTGCGCATTAGACGTTCGTTATGCGTTAGGCGCTACGATCATGTTTATAAAATCAGTCGAAATTTCGGGTTGGGTTTCTGTCCTGTGGACCCATTGTTACACGCAATGGTGATATATGCTTTTGTGATATTTTCAAATTAACTATAAACCCGCAGTTGAGTCAAATCAGTATCCGTTGCCTTGATACACTGCTGGAAAAAATTATGCGGCGATTTACAAAGACATGACAGAGAACTATGCGTAATTAGACGAGGATGAGGAATAACCGAAATTGTTGGTTATTAACATCCATAATGGTCTTTTATATGTTACTAGATTTTAATATGGAATAGACTCAGCACCAGCTACATTACAGAAAATAATGCCAAAGTATCCTGGTCTAGCCGTGCCCTTTGATGATATCTTGGTTAAAACAGATGAGGATCACCTGAACAATTTACATCGCGTATGGTCAGGAATTAATGAGCTCGGGTTGCGACAATTTTGTTTTTCATACTGTCTTCTATGTAGTCTTCTCTCGATCTGATTTATCGGCCATGTGATAGGTTCTAAAAGTGCACATAATTCACATGAAAAATTGTTCATGTTTACAAATAACCCAGCTTCAACTGATGTTTCAGCGACTACGGGTTTAATGGGAATTAGTAACCACTTTGTTCTGAAATTGATCACATTTATCATAACGTATATACGTTGCAAAGCGATGCACTAATCGGGTTTGTCGTGCAGTGTGCGTTGTTGTTTGATCACTTTGTGGGGTTCCTTAAGGAACCGAGCACCAGCTCCGATATAGCGCACCGGCTAGTGTACGAAACTCGCACAGAAACGACCCAGGTTCAATCCGTGGCTACGGTAAAAGTTTGTTCAAGACTGCATGAAGTACACATTCGTTTAAGAATGAAAGGGTTAACTATGGCAACCGGTTCATATATAAGTTAGCAGATTTAGATGCTGCCATATATATAAGAACCTCAAAAATAAGCACCTACTATATAATAAGGACCTACATAACATACTTTTAAGGTTGGCCCAACGACTGTAACCGCTCATTTAATAAAAACTTGCTGTAGAACTTGGTCTTTTTAACGCAGATGCGCCGATTCCTCTTACAATTAACGCAGGTTCATAATGTGTAGCAGGGGTGTTATTTCAAATTCGATTCTGACAGAACTGGTACACCATAGTTGTTTTGCTACTAGTTGTTTACCTAAGGTAACCAATGATTGCTTAAGAAAAAAAATTACGAAAGATGAACTCAACGGTTATCCACGGGACTAGTTTTGAAATTAATAGAAGTTGGTTTCAATATTTAGTGTCCATATAAGATGTATCTAAAATATACCCCGTCAGATGTGCTTTTATCAGTTATCGTAAAATGTATCACTCTCAAAGTGCAGTACGAATATTTATCAATCGAACTGTACAAAAAATGTGAAATACATAGATAAACGTTCGAGTAAATTTTTTGTTCAATTAATAACATAACTCATGGTTTAATAAGCCAGATACGACAAATAAGAAGTAGCCAAATCTATATTTTCCATGAAAAACCCTAAGATCGTTGTTTTATTGTGCTTGCTGCTAAAGGCGGAAGTAAAACAATTTGTTCGTTCGGATCAGGTTTCAGGCTTTTCTAGAGGCAGATTGACGCACATAAAAGTTTTATTTATCATAATAATAATATTGCTCTAATGCTCTAAACAAATGGTATATTATGTATTTCCCGTACATGAATGTTATGCTAAAACTTGTCCCAAAATTCGTATTTCATTTGTTTATATTTGAATTTGAAATATTAAAATTTACTGCCTGTTTTTCACGATAATACGAGAAGACATGATTATTTTATTATAACAAAACTGGTTGCAACGTTTTTCAAAAACTCAGTAAGATATGTTGTAAAAATTTTAATCTCCCGTGATTTTTATATATTTTATTCGTTGCGCGTTCAAGGCTTCTACGTAAGAACAACCGATATAGAAAATCCACTTTTATAACATATCTTTACAGAAAAATCCATAGTAATAAATGTTTAGAAAATTATGTTATCTTAGAAATAATAGATTCTATGTTATAAATAGATTCTATGTATATACAATTTCGTAGCAATAGTTACCCAATTTCGAAACAACTTTTCTATGGTAGGAAATATCAACTACACTTGCAAGCACACTTTCAATGCTACACAATTCTATAAATCCTACATATGGATCGTTGTTTTGCACTTTGAATTTCTTGAATTAAAGTTCTGAGTTTTACTTCAATACTTTTGTTCGTTTTTAATTTTGAAATTTTTGCGCATTACTGATTAATTCTTCAATTTATTTTCTGGATTTATTTGATAACTGCGACAACCGCGAACAATAGCTAACTACAAATACACATCGAAAATATTATATCCTTTCGCTTTGTGATTGATTCTTATGCAGCGCTGTAAACTTCAAAAATCTATAAAATTTTAAATTATGGCATTAATATAAGGGGGAATAATTAAACAGATTACACAAATGACAATAAAACACTATACTTGCTGCAAAGTTATTACAATTTTTGTAACACATATTACAATTTTGCTTGTTTATAATCCATCGCTTCTCCTTCCTGTTCATTGAATATTTTTGTTCCAAAACTTCTCAGTTTTATGCCGTCACAAACGAAAATGCCCTAATTTGTTTGCTTTAGTATCAAGCATTTGGACAATATGTGCTGTTGAAATATGTGTACCATGGCGTTTAAATGTTATTGTAAAGCATTGCTTCCACCGGAATGTTTTTTAATTTAAAGTGCACTTTTTTATGCATCGCCCGACCTCGGAAAAATCGCTGCTGATGTTAATTCAAGTATATATTGCCCCAAAAAAGTTCTATAGCTTTCCAAATATTTATGCTGCTTCGACAGGTCTCTTACGCTGAAACCTACCTCAAATATATCTTCTGGCATGTCCTTATCATGGTTTATTTAGTGTTGGGTTGTTGGTGCCAGCCAATGCGTAAATCGTGTTAATATCAGTATGGGTTACAAATTCTGCTTGGCAAAAATGGCTGGAAACTTTGTGCCGGCCCATGAAATAGCGATGAAGCGCGAAGTGCTAATTGATTTACCAATAGAATGCGTAACAAACATTCACAATATTCGTCTCTTTCAAACAATTTGTAAAGAGCTTTATTGTTTGTATTTTTATGATTCGTAGCAAATTTTGGAATCTGCCAATCGTGTTTATGAACAGGCCAAACATTCGGTCGCATGGCTTTGACTCCACAATAAAACTTTCTGTAGTTTTGTACCTAATTTTTCATTTTGTTTATTTTGTAGGCTAATTTCATTCGACTTCTTTACTTCATGCAATGAACTAGCATAATTACTGATGAATATATTTGTTTGTAGTCTTTTGGATTTTCGGTGATTACGATTTGAAGCCATCGCGTAGAGTCATTTAAGCATGATGCACTTTGCTTTGCCGTATTGGTGTACAATTGTCTTGAACAAGGTGTTGTCTAACGTTGATAGGTAATGTAGCGAAGTTTGAAAGAAAACTGTTGGTAGGATGGTTTGGGAGAAAACAAAGAGTTTAAGGCACGTTCTAAAGCAATATAAAAATGTCTTGAGCAAGGTGTCTAACGTTGACAGGTAATGTAGCGAAGTTTGAACGAAAACTGTTGGTAGGATGGTTTGGGAGAACACAAAGTGTTTAAGGCACGTTACAAAGCCAATATGATGCATTAAGCAAGATGTTGTCTAACATTGACAGGTAATGTAGCGAAGTTTGAAAGAAAACTGCTGGTAGGATGGTTTGGGAGAAGACAAAGTGTTTGAGGCATGTTCTAAAGCAATATAAAAATGTCTTGAGCGAGGTGTTGTCTAGTAGAAAAGTGATGTAGCGAAATTTGAAATAAAACTGTTGGTAGGATGGTTTGGGAGAAAACAAAGAGTTTAAGGCAGTTCTAAAGCAATATAAAAATGTCTTGAGCAAGGTTTGTCTAACGTTGTCAGGTAATGTAGCGAAGTTTGAAACGAAAACTGTTTGGTATTTAAACAAAATATATAGTTTGGGAGACGTTTTGCGGCATAAAAACAAGTTCTAAAGCAATATAAAAATGTCTTGAGCAAGGTGTCTAACGTTGACAGGTAATGTAGCGAAGTTTGAACGAAAACTGTTGGTAGGATGGTTTGGGAGAACACAAAGTGTTTAAGGCACGTTCTAAAGCAATATAAAGATGTCTTAAGCAAGATGTTGTCTAACATTGACAGGTAATGTAGCGAAGTTTGAAAGAAAACTGCTGGTAGGATGGTTTGGGAGAAGTCTCCCCAATTGACAAAAGCAAGATGTTGTCTAACATTGACAGGTAATGTAGCGAAGTTTGAAAGAAAACTGCTGGTAGGATGGTTTGGGAGAAGACAAAGTGTTTGAGGCATGTTCTAAAGCAATATAAAAATGTCTTGAGCGAGGTGTTGTCTAACGTTGACAGGTGATGTAGCGAAGTTTGAAATAAAACTGTTGGTAGGATGGTTTGGGAGAAAACAAAGTGTTTGAGGCTAAGTTCTAAAGCAATATAAAAAGGTCTTGAGCAAGGTGTTGTCTAACGTTGTCAGGTAATGTAGCGAAGTTTGAAAGAAAACTGTTGGTAGGATGGTTTGGGAGAAAACAAAGTGTTTGAGGCATGTTCTAAAGCAATATAAAAATGTCTTGAGCAAGGTGTTGTCTAACGTTGACAGGTAATGTAGCGAAGTTTGAAAGAAAACTGTTGGTAGGATGGTTTGGGAGAAGACAAAGTGTTTGAGGCATGTTCTAAAGCAATATAAAAATGTCTTCAGCGAGGTGTTGTCTAACGTTGACAGGTGATGTAGCGAAGTTTGAAAGAAAACTGTTGGTAGGATGGTTTGGGAGAAGTGTTTGAGGCAAAGTTCTAAACCAATATAAAAAGGTCTTGAGCAAGATGTTGTCTAACGTTGTCAGGTAATGTAGCGAAATTTGAAAGAAAACTGTTGGTAGGATGGTTTGGGAGAAAACAAACTGTTTGAGGCAAAGTTCTAAAGCAATATAAAAAGGTCTTGAGCAAGGTGTTGTCTAACGTTGTCAGGTAATGTAGCGAAGTTTGAAATAAAACTGTTGGTAGGATGGTTTGGGAGAAAACAAACTGTTTGAGGCAAAGTTCTAAAGCAGTATAAAAAGGTCTTGAGCAAGGTGTTGTCTAACGTTGTCAGGCAATGTAGCGAAGTTTGAAAGAAAACTGTTAGTCGGATAGTTTGGGAGAAAACAAAGTGTTTGAGGTAAAGTTCTAAAGCAATATAAAAATGTAATTGAAATACTTCACCTCCCGCGAATAAAAATCTGGCTTATTTCAAATGAGCAAATTTTAGGTTTCTCACACTCAACTAACCCAGATTAAAAACACCAAATAATTCCTGAACGAACCGTTTGACGGTTTCCAAATTTTAGAAGACATGTTTTATTATTTTGATGTCAACTACAATATTGTGTCCTATTTTGCTTGACGTCAAATGCAACGCGTCATTGTTTGTTATAATTTCTTTTCACGCTGTGAGACGCAATAAATTCTTCTGCAAGTGAATAAAATCGCTTTAGTGTATTGCATTTTGTTTGCGTTTTTAAACACAGTTATTTTATCACGAGGAACTAATGCAAATCAGCTTATACTAAAAACCTAACTCCGATTTGTTTTTCTGGCGCTTGCTTTGTAAACGCGCTTTAGCTTTATTATCTATAACTGCTGTGCATGGAGCGTATGAAAGGTATTTATTGGTTATTGTCCATTGGTTATTTGGTTAGTATCTTCTGACAACTTATCAATAAGTTGACCACTGTTCTATCGGGTGTGACTATATATTTCATTAGGCTCAGCTAATTTTGGTATATCGATCGGCCTTCAGGAATGCCGGCTTAATACGATCAACTGGAATTTTTTTCTGTTTTAGTTATTGTTTTGTCATCAGTGACTGAAATTTGCATAGGCTATAGCGATAATTTTGAAGCAAGATTCTGCTAAACCTTTCTGAACATAACTGGCTGGGTTATGCTTTCTTCTGGTTTGGGAAATTTCGAACCATTGAATAGAGTTTCAAAAGGGAAATAGTATTCGAGGATTCTGTTTCAAGTTTCGTTGGCATGAAAAATTGTACCGCAAGTTCAATGTTTGACCCGTAGAGTAATTGTGACGAACTGTAGCTTTATTCATTTATAGTTAATTGAATGCCTAAATGCATTACAGGCCAAGTATGTCAATTTATTTACGTTCTACTGGCACGTATGGAGATTTTAAGGTCTTGTGAAAGTGCTCGATAGAGCCATTTGTAGCAGGGTGATAAGCAGCAGGAGATTTGCAGCAGGGTGCGTTTGCGCTAAATACCTAAGCGTAGCATTAGGTAATTCTAGACTGGGGATTCAAACTGACCACCACGGTCAGCGGTAATGATTCATGGGGCTCCATAGCGACTAATACATGTCTGCAAAAGCGCATTAGCACAGTAGAGACAACGCAATTACTGTTACAACTTCAGTCTACTGAGCAAACTAGTCTGTCAAAACTAGGAATTGGCAGTCATTTGAAGGTGCTGAATGTCTTAAAATATCTATGTGTTCCGAATGAAATAGATATGGGGTAGGCATAGTACCATTTCGAAAAACCAGCGAGCTTATTGTGGTGCATGTGTTTTCATTTAAAGTGCATTAACTAATGGCTTATGATTGTTTTAAACTCGAAAATGTGCTCCGAGCAACAAATTGAAATTTTGAGATTCGTATAATTCGTGAGCAACTCGCGGGCAACCGTAGTTTATGAAATTCATTCTCGGCGAATTTTCCCGTGAAAACTGGCAGTGATTGCTTAGTATTGCTTACCATTCGTTGATGTACAGATCTAACTTAGACTCTGGAAGTGTCAGTGCCTGGTTGCAGTGACACGTTAGGATCTGGGAAAGTTAAGCAAATATGAGTGATATAAAATGAAACAATGAAGTCGTTTACCCATTGCAATTGAGTTTTGCTGCTGTAGTTCTTAAATCCACGCGCTAGCGTTGGCTGAAATGCGAGAACCTTTTAACGATTCCACGATAGAAAGCCGCAACGCCCAAGAAATTTTGACTTCGCGTATTGCTGTTTTATCGCTGGAGACCAATTTTTCAGTCACTGGTATCAAACCTGTTTGACATATCCCCGAAGATTAACATAGTTTTTGGGAGGCAAATTAAACTGATCTAAGAAAAATTGATTTTGGTGCTTGAAATGCTCAGCAGAAGATTGACTGGCAATCAGGATACTGTCCATGTAGGCGGCGAATCTTAAGTCTTGTAGAGTAACGTTGAATGCTTTGTACAGCGTTCTTTAGGTCGAATGACATGTGAGCTGATAAAAATAACCCAAACGGTGTTGTAATAGAATAGCAGTCTTTGGTTGATCCTTGTTAGCTACTTCAATTTGATGAAATATGCCTACTAGATTGAGGTTAGAAAACAAAGTGCTTCCAAGCATCATATTTGTAATATGAGCGATGTTTGGAGTCGAGTAGCTATATAGCACAACACTCTTTGCTTCGTCAGTCGGCGATAATGACCGCATAGACGCCAAGGATCAGAAGGATCATTTTATGGGGCCATGTGTAGTGGTGTTGCCCAAGCGGATTCACCGTGGAAATTGCCTGGCTTCTAAGCTTAGCAAAATGGTCTCTCTCATTTTGAAATATTTCAACGAAAAGTTGCCTTGATTAAGCCAACGTAAGCGGGTCATAAGCTGCTATATAATGTTTTACAGTGTGGAAAATTTTATCACTGATTGTACTGTGGTAGAACAGGTGAAACGCTTTAAAGGTTAAATCAGACTATTTGAGGTGTTAGTAGGTGTTTGAATGTGCGTATCTGAAGATCTGACGCAGTATAATATGCGTAACGATGTGTTGCCTTGAGAACAAATTCCCTCATGTGAAGCTGGGGACGTATTAAGTCGTGAACCCCAAACACGACGGCCTTATTCATTGTTGTTGTTTACCATTTGTGCCATGCATTTACTGTTTACTATGCGCTATGGTTGTTGATTGAGAATGTTGTTTACAAAAGTAGTATATGTATTGTATATGTATATATCTATACGAAAT
>JASANE010013036.1:0-34199 GCA_030248225.1 Trileptium ribeirensis
AGAAAAGTATGGTTAAGTGCTTATTATTAATTCAGAAATTAAAAATAAATTATATAAGAATTATTTATAGGAAATAATTTTGGTAGAAATTTGAAATTTTGAACGTATCGTAAGAAAATTAAGGAATATTACATTGTAAATCTACAATCTATATTACGCTGATAATTTTAATACAAAATAAACTGAATAATCGAAGATAAAGTTAGGGTACAGTGATTTTTGACGCAAATGGTACAGGCGGTTGTCAAAAGGATCATCATCTTGATCTATGCGTGAATTACAGTACAAAATAACTGAAACGAAAGCAACTGTTCTACGGCAATATCTGCTGTCCACCACAGTAAAAATTATTTTGTCTGTCTGTATCACGCATATAACTCGTAAATAGTTGATCAATTTTAGCAAATTTTTGTGTTTAACGCTAACATAAGCCACACAACGTGCAATATGGAGTGAGTGAGCAGTGTCATAAACGAAATCTTTGATAAAATGTTTTTTTATATATTTGGGGTATAAAAGCTTGCATTAAATCGACGACTAAGTCTACTTTAGTAAACAATATTTAAATTATGGTAGGCAAATTTCATTTTATAGTTAAGTCCAATTTATTAATAACATCGTGTCTGCTAGGCGACTGTGGACTTTCGGCTGGAAACGTCTTGAGGGAGGGTAGACCCCGACATTTTAGACAGTTTTGCGATTTTACGTTAATTTTTGCTAAAATCTTTGCGCGTGCTTTCGGCGCCGGCGGCCAAGGGTTAAATATAGTTAGGGGAGTCCGGCCCTTAAGGGGAAAACACCCCTACCCAAATCGACACCTAGAATTAATAATAAAGTGGCAAAATTGTGTCAAGGCGCTGCAAAACATCAAAAATAGGAAATTCCGAAATTTACATAATCCAAAAGGTCGAATTAAAATAAAATAGAATTAAAAATAGATAAACCACAAAAAATAGACAAAATTTTAACATTAATATTTTCAGTTATAACGCGTTTATAATATTCTCCAAAAAAGTTAGAGCAGCATATAAGCAGTGAGTCTAGAAATGTACGTGCAAACAGTTTGATCACAATAAGTATTACGGCTTAATAAATTTATTTACGGTATAAAAACAAGAAAAATCAGAAATTTATACAGTTTTGAAATTAGAAATATTTTGAGTTTAAACGACCCGATATGACGATGTACCATTCGTTTTCTGAGCGTTATACGTACTAAAATCAACCGCCTAAAGCCATAGTATGCGGAACCCTACGGCAAAACGTTCTTCCCAAAAGTTCATAGTAAAACATCTATGTAACAAGTATCTCCTTGGTAGCGTGGAATCAGGGGTTCGTGAGTTCTCTCCAAGAAGCCACTATTCGAACTATGTAACCATATACGAGAAGCAATGTCAGGATATCGCGTCGTCGCGGATTATAATCGAATACCAAATCATTGCCCATCACTGCCCAAAATATCCAAGTACATAATCGCATCCGCATTACTTGCCCATCGCTAGCCACTACCTTCTAAGACGCTTCAGGGGACAAAGAATGCTAAAGTTCGGTAACAAAATAAACTGGTATTTTTTAAATTAGTAAGTTACATGTAGATGGCTACAATTTGTCTACGCACGTGTTTGATATTGCAGAATAGGATGAAAGAAAAATTTGCGTGGTACGCAATCAATGGGATAACCGCTAGAACTTACCGTGTTTACAAAGAATGCTTTAAATCCTACTTTTCCTTGAAACTCGTTATGTATATAAGATTTGAAAGTTTCTATCACCTGACCGTTCAATGAAAAAACGAAAGGGAATTATTATAGTTTTAAAATGTGTGAGAAATATCCTAATGTTACTGTTAATGCATTGCTGGTATATCATTGTCTTTCTAGAAGTTTGTGAAGACGAGACGGCTTAAAAACAGTAAATTTGGACATTTTTAACAGTCACTGACTGCTGATTAACGAGACTCGCTACGTCTTCACTTGTCGCGATAGTTAAAAGCATGAACACAGCACAATAAAGGAGTAAATATGAGAATTCCATGAGCTCTAAAGTTAACCTGTACTAAATATTTGTGGGCGTTTTCGGTCTTAGCCCTAATTTCTGACTTTAAACACATTGCCACACTAGGTTTGTTATATGGTCGGTAGGGCCCCCAGTTTTGTGGTGGCATGCAGTATATATATATATACTATTTGTTGGTTTGTGAAGACGTCAGTTAAATCAAAGACAGTTGCTCGACCGACCCTTCTCTAAAAAAGCGTCCGATCCACCCACTTGAGAACTAGGGACATATTTAAAATAAAGACATAGACTTCATTTAACCGTGATCAAAATACACACCACAGTTTTATGTGTGACCCATAGCAACGAGTGCGGTCATAGTTGCTTACTTGTTTCATGCACTAGAACGTAGGTAGCTGACTCACAAACTTACCAACAACAATTATATTCGAAAACCGAGGTGGTGCGTCCTTGTTTAGGAAATATATATTATAGTCCAAAATCCTGTATGTGCAAAGCACAAACTTATATAAGCTTGATTCAGTTTCTCCAATGGTGAAGAAAGAATCCAAAGCCATGCCTCGTTGCATTGCTTCATGCATCGCTTGTATGGATATACAAAAACTTTCTATTGTATTGAGTCTAATCACCGACTTAAATTTATTAACATACATTCGCTCCGCCTTGATCCTTCGCCAAAGGTCGACGCCATCCTTTGTCGAATAAATATTCGCCCCACGTTTGATTATGTCCGACAATCTGAGGTTCCGACGTTGACGGAACGTCTTCGGTTTTGTCCGGTGATGGGCTGTAATCAGAGTAGCGCAATCAGGACAAATAAACTCAGAAACATTAAAAATAAAATTGTACAATATAGATATTGCATTTTTTATGTTTATTGCTTTATTATTTATAATGTGGTTGTGTAGAGTAATCATCATCGGCCCACTTCGCACAAGCTTGAGGCTGCGCACTCGAACCAGCCGCACCGCGTTATTTTAGACAAAAGGCTCGCACCACGTTGGTGCAACATACCCACACGTAATATGCACACGATCTTGCTCAGAAGTCAGAAAATAAGCAAAATTTATGTGTTGGACATGTGACGGGTGTCAGAGTGGGCTATGTATATCCTTTACGCATATGATGGTGCCTCCACCCTTTGACACCAACTATCTTGATATAGGTGGGCTCTTGTTACCTGAAGGTGGTATTTTAACAGACATAAACTTTTCCGATGTCGCTGAAAACAATGACTTGATTGACGGAAAAGTCAACCATACACGTTTTGGTTTGGGCACTGTAAATCCTGTAGCGCCAACTCCAACCAACCGATTAAGATTTCGTGACTTTCTAGCTAAACTTTTAAGCTAAAGAACCATAATCCGCAATTAGAAAAGTGGCTCGCTTGCGCGTAATTACATGGTTCGCTACGCACTTGTCAGATGCTGTTCGTATCTTTTAACAGACATGTTTTCGAGGTTACCGAAAACAATGACGCAATCGATTGTAAGGTACCCGTTAAAAGGCATACCCGTTTTCGATTGGGTACTATCCTTTAGCACCAACGACAATCGAATCGATCTGGGTCTGGTGGTTTCTGCTACTGTGCTTCAGCTGTTGAATCGGCTATATCAAAACCAGCTGGCACGTTCCCTCGCAACGCACTGGAGGGATGACACATATACTAGTAAAATTTTCGAGAAACATTAATACATTCAAGAGAATAAAAGCACTACAATCGGTTAATGCTACTAACTAGTAGTCAAAGCAAGGGGAATCGGAACGAATGTTGGAACTCTGCGCTTATTGACCATTTTGTCGTTCCAAATTCATAATTCAGGTATGTGTGGAGGTGTGCTTAACTGAAAAAAAATCCAATACACTTAAGCCCGCTTAAGCTTCCATGCTAGCAATTATACACAGCAATACGGTCATTTTAGTCATTATATCAAAACCGAACAACTCTTTACTTCTTTGTTCCAATGACTAAGAAGTCATAATCTTTTGAAATTTGTAAATCCCAAAATTTTTTAAAAATTTAATTTTAAAAGTAATTTTTACGTAGTAGGGTCCCTAAGACTTGCATTATTTGATACAATTTATTTTATCGTATTTAGCAACCCTGAACCTATAGACACAATCGGTTGACGTACTTATATATCTATATTGGGAAAGCGGCGAAAGTTTACTACTTTTGGTGCCAAAATTTACCCACCAAATTTAGCTCCGGCACTGTCCACAGGATTAATAACACAGCTAATATGGTCATAAAATAATGAAATCATCTTGTTTAACGGGACAAATAAGCCTATAATCCCCTAATTCATATTTAACAAGAAAGTAACCTGGTTTGTACATTTTTTATTTTCACTTTTTGGAGGTATTTTTAAAAATTGGGCTTGTAGCTCTAAAACAACACGTCTAACAAAAATGCATAACAGTTGGCTGTAGCTCTTGATGGCTATTTTTTTGACTAGTTGTTCGTTACGGCACCCCGATCTTCTATCTCGAAATATATGTCGCGAAAGATAGATACCCAGCAGGGAGTAACCGGAATTCCGGTTCCGACAAAGGAAACCCATACCGGAACCGGAATTCCGGGTTAAAAATTTTTATTTGAATATAGTGGAAGGCATTTGTTGCTCTGGAGTCCAACATTTTGATCGACAAATAAATATTTTTAGTTTCCTCAGTCTTGTCCAAAGTTTCATAGAGGCAATAATGCCATCGCAATACATTCAGTTTAATATAAAAGTTATTTTTACTACAGCTCAAATCCACTGTGCTTTCATTTCTCGCTTCATTGATTTCACTAATATATATATAAGTTTCGAAGACCCTGTTTCGATTACAGATCCGGTTTAAATGGACGGTTCCGGTTCCTGGCTCCAGTTCCGGTTATTCCGATACACAGATGGAAAAATTTCAAAACATGTGACCTTTGTCCCCGTTGGGTTTCAATTTGGCCCAGCAGACGTGGTCGGCGGGATTAACGTCTGAACAAATAGACTGAATTTGTGATCACAAAAAAAAGTTTGTGGAGATTCATATATACGGTGATGAGTCATGAACTCCACAGGTAAGCAAAATAAAGAATTTCATTTGTTTGTGATTTTTGCCGCTAGCAAAGTTATAGACAGAAACTCCGCTCATAATCGAAAATAAATATCCTTCATATTACACGATCATTAACTCAGACTCGTGCCTGACAGTGCTGATGGGCCTATGTCATAAAAATGTAACATTTTGGTTTTATATATAACAAATTTAAATAAATTTCCCCATGCTGTTGTTGGAGCCAAATATTTTGCGTCATTCAAACGTTTGCTCCACGCTTCTGGCTCACTGCCTGAGCTTTATTGCCACCCTGCTTGCTGTCGTTGTTATTTTAGGCCCTACAAAACGGGGCTCACCACCCCATGGATCGACTATCCTGAGGTGTTGTCAGTAAGTCAATGGCGAATATGGTGGGCGCAGGTGAATTATAAGCCTAGGTTATTTGAATAACTACAACCTTTGAAACTGCTAAACGACCTATCTAAATCTGCGCTATATATGAGTGAAGAACAATAAATATAAATATGTGTTGTGCCACCGCGTAGCGTACAATATGTATGCGGAAATGACAAAGGGTATATGTCGTTTAGTGTCAATTAATGTAACTGTGTTTATCAAACATTCTGCATATGTCTATTAAACCCGCGGTGCATATACAGCTAGGCTTCGAATTTCTATAACGAAAAAGGCTGGACTGGAGTGCTTCTGAGACAGCCACGCGATATGGCAGGATTATTGATCCTATTTCCAATCGCCTCAAATTACGTACATAGAACGACAGCAGATCTCTACCTGTGGACGACGTGACAATAATGGGTCACAGTGGCTCTCGTGGTGATTAAGACGTGGCGCCGGTGCGCTCTCGATGTTAGAAACTCTATGACTCAAGATGAAGTACGTGAGCCTGGACTCTCCATTCGCTGAAAATTTTGCTAGGGGACATGAACCAGGGCCCCCTGGTTCCGAACCGGGGGGCGCCCGGTTTTGCCTTTGAGATGCCAAAGCCCTATCTCATTTGCAAATTACAGTCAAGGTGACGAGTGAGAAACAGTAAAGTACATTTTTTGCTATCCTTTAGTCTTAGAGTAAAGTGACGTCAACAAGAAAGCGTTATGGTTTTATTTGCAAATAATTAAGCTTTCGTCTTTTCAGTTTAGAAAAATTTGCATTTTATTTGCGTGTGCCTATATGTAATCGGTACCGAGCTGGTAATTGGCTAACATAAATCTGACGAATATTGATGCTTACATTGTCTTCCACGTTGCCCCTCGATTCGCTGTAGCAACAATTCGTGACTTTAAAAACACCCGCTGTGCTGTCGAACGAGCAATCTGGTGAAGCATAACGCGCTTTACAGATTAATAGTGAATCATAATTTAAGATTATCACCTTAAACAATTTTTATATTAATTAGTGTTTCGCTTCTGAGAGTGAAAGGAAGCGAGTGTGGTTTCATTTATAAGCTATTACTTTGAGTCAAGTGTAACAGGCTGTTTTTATGTATATACCACCCTAGAACCTCCGGTCCCTGAATCCATGGAAAACACTAAAACCATGTCACCCTAAACCGATCTAACAACTGATAACGCATGAAGTATTTGTGCCGTCTCTAGATAACCACACCATCGTATTCAGCTCACCGAAAAATAAATAGACAAAATTTTTGATGCTGCGCGCGCAGTACATAACCAAACTAGTGAAGAGATGCTATATTCTGGAGAAATCCGGTTCATCGACCCTAACGCTTTGAAAGCTTCTGAAAAGGCATAAAATATACTTACTTTTCTTTAGATAATAGAGCCACTGTATTCGGCATGCCAAAAAACTATATAGATACTATTTTTGATACCATAAAACAAACTACTGAAAACCGATCATATTCTGGAAGTAAGTTTCATTAATCCTAAACACAACTAAAACGTCTGGAAAGGCTGAGGAGACACTGTACTCTAGATAACCAAACCATTGTATACATCTTTCAGGTAAACCTATACCATTCTTTATGTCTTGCACGAAATACATAACCACACGAATACAAAAGCACTATATTTTTGTCAACTGTAAAACCCTTGAAACCCCATTAAAAGGTATCATATAGTCCAGTTCGGCTCTACATAAAAAAACCATCATACCCAGGTGCTTGATAACCGAACAGGCTCTAACAGTGAGGGCAAAAACATGCAATAACGTGCCGAAAATTGATAAAATTACTGTCTCTGGCAAAGGGTTGCAGAGCCTTTTTCGGCTTCACGGCGGCCCAGGTACTGGTCCCACAAAGAAGTTGTGGCCGACAATGTTGTACATCTCCATGAGCTGATTCTGAAATGTGGTATTGGTTTTTCGATGCGAAGCCTGTGTCATATATAGGCTGCGAAACACTGGTATCCGCATGGCCAGATTTGACAAAGAATCCTTAAGCCTGTTTTTAGCCATTTTGACTTCGAAGACGGGGTCGCAGCCGTTCGCGTTCAACCAAACGGCACATCGTCATCACTTTTACTATCGAATAAATATTTTATCAAAATCCATCCACCCGAACATGAGTTATGATTGACAGAAATAGACAAAAATAAATAAAATTTCATGATTTTCCGCTAGCGCCCGCAATGGAAACTCTGTTTGCTTCGTTTCAATTACGTACAGCCGTAAATATGCACGTGGTACGTAAAAAATGAATTTTAACATAAAAACAAAACCCAGTGGCTCAATAGATAGTAGTACTATTGTCCGTAAGGTCGTGTGTTCAAACCCGGGCCAGTGTGACTCATCTTGTTATTTATCCGAGGTCGGTAAATTGACTTGCATACACAAGAAAATGACTGATTGCGAGGACGCCACATGTGGCTCCAGTCACCACTCTAGACCTTGTAAGAGCCAAAAAGTTGAGGAAACGGAGATCAGCGTCGCCCCGCTGTTTACAGCTAGCATTTGAATTTTCATCAAACAAAACTAAGTGCTACGTTAAAAAGCGTTACAAAACGTTTTGCTGAAAACTGTCCACCATAATTTTTGTTAATATATTCGTTGTAACTATTGGAAACTACATATACACTAGTAGTTTGTGATGTCAGCAAGCTGGTGAATTCTGAAAATTGAGCATACACGTAATTTAGCGAAAAGTAAACAGCTACAGCATGACAAAATGGGCCGACTATCAACCATCCTTTTTGAATAGGCAAGGATATAATATCCGCTTATTGCGCATTTAAGTATATATACTCACAATATGCAAATACAGAAAGAATATATAGATAAGTGATAAGACGGGGTATAAGAATCCTAACTGGGCCAAAATGGCCATTTTCAGCACACCAAGTCCTAGCTAAATTTTAGTCTGCAATACTTTTCACAAACCCAATTCTTGATAGGCTCATATAATGACCGTCCTTTTCATCTAATGTGTCTGTTATAAAGAATGTCTTTCGTATATAGGACTTTTAAAGCCGTGCAGTCCATTAACAAATGCTTCGCAGTCTCTGGTTCAATTGCACAGTATGCACGTACACAAATTATTATCTTATAAACCTATTCCATATAATGGGAATTAAAAGTCCCATGGTTTGTCAAAAATTGTATGACACTTCTTATGAAATCTTTATTCAGCTGCCAAAAAATTTTGATTTGAGTTTATCGGGTTCACCAAAGAAAACCAATCTGTCTACAGTCAGTACTGCTAGTCCATCTTCTTTTGTATTCTGTAAAAGACCTTTTCTGCAACCACGGCTTAGGTACAGAAACACTTATAGTAACATAAGGTTTAAGTTTAGGTTTTACCTCAATTGTATATAACTGTATTCTAGGTAGTTATATATCTGATAGATTAGCGTTAGGGTACGGCTTATCTATTACTCTGCTCGTTATGAGGTTCGTACGTATGGTCTCCGGACGGCTGACACCGTACGTTTATGTGATTAAGCTCGTCCTTAAATTTAAGCTACGTTCCTTAAGGCCAACAGTATCCGGACGGCTTACTGATGAATTCTACTACTCTAGTATTAGTGCTCTTGTGAGTTCGTACGTATGGTCTTGGGACGGCTGACCCTGTACGTTTATTTAATTACCTTAGCCTAGTATCTTAGAATTACACTAATTACATGCCGATTATATTGAGCTATAAATAGTTAATAACTGTCGACTACTCTCCAGTTTCCCTACAATTTTCCCGCCCAGGACAGCTGGCCGAACCGGCGTTCAGAGAAGAATCGTTCCAGTGTGCTGGAGCGTAATTCATTTTGCTATACCATTGTTAGCCCGGAAATACAAATTACACCTCAACTAGAACGGTGTCGCTACGGAAACTCGATCAAGACTGATTGAACAGCAAAAAGACAAAGCTAACACATGCGAGCAATTAAAGAAAATTAATGCTAATTATGCAAATTAGCATAAAACGAAAACAAAAAGAAACCGAAAATAAAAGAAACGAAAACGAAACAAAAGGGAGGGAGGGATATGATAAAGAATTTGGTGACAAGTCCGTGGTTTTTAGGAATTTTTTGTGGTTTTGGGGCGGGTTTGGCCCATAGATTTCCCCTGTAGCCCAGTGACTGCCCAACCACAGAAAAGGATTGAAGAAAATAAGAATGTGTGGGATACTATTCTCGACACTACGGAACGGCTTCCACTAAGATCAAAGTTGTTACATTTTAAAAGATCCAAAGGGGTAGGGCTTGGAGGGTATTTTTGTTATCAAGGCTATCGGATATTAAATTGTGACGGTATACGTCACCAGAAAATGTAGCGTTCGAGGTGTCGCCAGTAGTATGCCGGTGGAGATAGTGGTCGTATATTTTGTTGACACGCGTAGTTGCTCTTTATTGGATGCCTTCCTTCTATTAAAAAAGTCGGATAAATTTAAAAAAGTCGGCCTTTTTATCCTTCTATTACCGCTGCTGCGTGCGTAGTTCGATTTGCTCTGATAACAGTTGGGATAATTAACCAACAAAATCGTTATGGAAACTTTTATTCAAAATTAGTTATAATTAAACAAGGCCCTGATCTTTAGCTTCACAATTAAATTAAGCCACGAGACTTATTGGTATCTATATTTTTATTGCACCTCGCTAATTCCACTATATATGCCTGGCCAATTTCTTTTTGACTACGCCACTAATTTGATCTGACACCGTTCTTAATTTTAGACTATCCTAACTCAATGATTCAATACACTATTATTCTAAGTAACGGTAGACTATTGTTTCTAGTTCAGGTTAACACCTGAGTATATTTGTCCTCTTGTGAGGTTTATACGTAGGCCTCCGGGCGGCTGACCGCGCACGTTTATTTAATAACCTTAACCTCGTCCTTAGATTTACGCTAATACAATCCTTAAAGCCATCAGTATCCGGACGGCTTACTGATGGATATTGCTACTGCTTTTCCGTTTCCTTGTTGAAAAAACTCTTGCACTACTCGGGAACCCTCCCTGAAATCTAATTTCCGCTGCAACTGTCTGAACATAACCGTTTCTGCGGGCTGTTTTTCGTTTGCAGCATAAATTTGCCCGCTAAACGCGGGCTCTGAAATGCCGGACCATCCATAATCCATTGAAAAACTATCAATCGAATATACCAGTGCCGGATTCTATCAACAAGTACAAGTACATGTAAGTACTGTATTAAACTTTTGTGAGTTGGTACGTAGGCCTCCGGACGGCTGACCTCGCACGTTTATTTAATTACTTTAGCCTACTGTATTAGAATTACGCTAATTACGTGCCAGTTATATTAATGTTCCCGTCTCCGAACGGCTGACAGGCCCGCTATAATTAGCTAGTAGCGGCGACTACTCTCTAGCTCCGACAATTCTGTTCGGTCAGTTGATCGTACCAACCTCCCGAGTCGAATCGTCCCCAGTTAATTACTTAGGCCTCCGGACGGCTGACCTCGCACGTTTATTTAATTACTTTAGCCTACTGTATTAGAATTACGCCAATTACGTGCCAGTTATATTAATGTTCCCGTCTCCGAACGGCTGACAGGCCCGCTATAATTAGCTAGTAGCCGCGACTACTCTCTAGCTCCGACAATTCTGTTCGGTCAGTTGATCGTACCAACCTCCCGAGTCGAATCGTCCCCAGTTAATTACTTTGCTATCCCACGTCACGAACTCACCTTGGTATACTCACCTACTTTCTTCCCTATCAACTCCGCGAGGTTTACTCAAGTTACGAGTTACCTGCTTGGGAACTCTCTCCGTTATATTTTATGTAACGCTCGTGCATAACTGTGCCACTCTAACTCCATTTTCATAAGGAAATTCTAATATTACTAAATATAGTTAGTTATCTTTTTAGAATACTTATTTGTGTAATTTCTGTTGAGCCATTAATATGAATATCTAAATCAGGAAAGCAATCAGCAAAACCACAATATTAGTTGCAATACTCCATCAAAATATGTGAATTCTTTATACGCCAATGACTTAGTAATAATATAAGTCTCACAGGATCATGAAAAGCCAAGCGATAATCTTTAAACAATCATACCGGAGTGGTGAAACATATACATAACCGTAAACTGAGGCTACCTCTAATGAAGTAGCTATGTCGTCACAAAGTCACTAACAAAAATCAAGCAACCCGCATAATTCTTTTACCCTGAATGATGTAAACGAAACTTGCTGTTCTGTTTTCCCTTGCACAGCCAAGTTCGCAACCAGACTGAGAACTAAAAAACAAGGAAGCTAGCTATATGTTAATAAATTTTTCAATGAGTGAAGATTATGCAAATTAGCATAATCTTTGAACAAAACACCAAAAAAATTTTAAGAACTTAGGATAAGCGATAAAATGGGGAAGTGGAATAAACAAAATAGTGAAAACCCGGGTTTTGGGAAATTTTTAAGTTTTAGGACGGGTTTGGACCCGGATTTCCTCCTGTAGCCCAGTGGACCCCCGACAAAGGTTACTAAAAAGAAAACTGAACTAAACATACCCTAGGTATCATTGATATCGCCAACCGCCTGTCGAATTTTTTAAATTGTATACGCGAACTGACATAGTGGGTATGCGCGCTTTTTTCAATAACATAAACTGGAACACCAGTTTCCATGAAATTGATGCACCCGCAGCATGGTTCATGTTAACTGATTACTTCAAACACTATCGAAACCTTTATTCCTGTGAAATTATGCAGAAATGGAAAAATTAAGCCTCCATGGACTAACGATCTAACTGTTAAGCAATGAGACAAATATCGGAGTACTTGTTGGAAACGTTACGTCAATGGACGATTGGCCTGCAACCTCATGTTGTATAACGCCGCAGCTGCAGCGTATGGGCAAACTCTTCGTGCGGCTCGTAAATCGTATGAAAAACGACTGCTCTATAGGAAAGGACAAAAGCCGGTTCTTCAAATATACTAAGCGGTTTATCAAACCGGCTGGTAGAATCGATGTTATTCGAACCTCGGATAATAATGTTTTGCACGATAAAGTCCTCATAGCTAGCGCAATCAATGATCATTTTGCATCAGTTTTTGTAGACTAGACCGGTGGAGTCGTTCCTAATCCGGCGTCAAGGTACAACCATGATGAATTCCGTGACATTGAGTTTAATGTTTCTGACGTTAAAGCTCTTTTGCTTCCACTTAACGTCAATAACTCTAGTGGACGTGACGGTATTCGTCCTCTTTTGCTCAGAAGGTATGCCAACCAGCTTGCCCTACCGCTGTTTATATCTTCAGAAAATCTATCGATCATGGTGACATTCCTTTAGATTGGAATTTGGCACATATAACCCCTATCCCTAAAGTCGCCAGGTCTACTTCCATCGACGACCTAAGGCCAATTTCTCTAACTTCATTTTGTGCTAAACTCCTAGAAAAGCTAATTTGGTCTTCAATCATACCTTTTCTGCTGAAAGGTAACCACATTGCACCATCACAGCACGGTGCACTCGCTGGAAGATGAACTATAACAAATTTGCTCAACTTTATAAATGATGCTACCCGAGTATTCGATGATCAAACGGCTATAGGATACGATATAATTTAGAAAGGCTTTTGAAACTGTTTGTCACATGTTCATGTTAAACAAACTTGACTGCATCGCCATTCGAGGTCGCCTTCTTAAAGCCTGGCTGTCAAGCTTCCTGACACAGCGTCGTCAGATCGTGGTTCTATCTGGCCACACAACAAACTGGGTCGTCGATGTCAAAAGCGATATTCCACAGGGTACGTTGTATGGTCCATACAGCTTCTTAATTTATATCAACGATCTTCACAATATCGTCAGCCCTTTATGTCATATTGACATGTTTGTTGATGATATGAGGCTGCGCCGCCGCATTGAAAATCTTCAGGATTGCATCTACTTGCAAAACGCAGATTACACGAGTCCAACAATGGTGCGACACATGGAAAATGCGTCCCAAGCTTTCCTAGTGTGCTGTATTGCGTGTACGACCCTAGGTAGAATTCGTTTACAGATTTCCCACAGGTAATATCCGTGTTGTCAAATCAATACGCGACCTGGGTGTCATTATTTCTAATTCCCTTCTATTTAATGAACATTTGGATTTCGTCGAGAAGTCTGCCAACAGATGTATTGGGCTTATTAGACGAGCGGTGGCATCCCGAACAATTGACGTCATACAAATGCTCTACAAGGCGTTGGTACGCTATATCCTCGAGTACGGAGCTGTGGTTTGGTCACCACAGTATGTTACGCACGTTGAACGTTTGGAACGTATTCAACGACGATGTCTCCCAATTGCAACTGATTTCGATGCTGCAGCTGTGTCAAGACTTGAAGAGCGCCGGTTAACAATTGATTTGGTGTATACCTTTAAGGTTTTGGGCAACTTCAGTCCTCTCGATCCTGGCGACTTCTTCACGCAACCTCGATTGCGACACCTACGTGGCCATGATAGAAAGTTAGCTGTGGTGTACAGCCGAACCAACGTCCGCAAGCACATCTTGTGTAACCGAGTTGTTCAACTCTGGAACGCTCTACCTGGTGGCGTTACTGCTGACCCTACAGTTAGTTCTTTCCAAACGTCTTTGAGGAGCATCCGGACTAATTCTTAGGGTGCTCTATACATTCTAAGGTAAGATTCTGCGGTAAGATATCTAGCTAAGTAAATATCGCCGTAAGCTCGTGCTTGTAATCAATAAGGGATATTATATTCGTAAGTTGGGGAACAGCGTACAGTTGTTATCTTTTATGATGTTTATGGCGGTTGGTGTTTATGTAGGCTATTGGTACTTATTGAAGATAAGAGTTCGTCACCGAAGCGTGTTCGTGTTTATGGCCAGTGATATGCTATTGGTGCTAAATTAGGGTGGCACGCTATTTATGAACTAAGCGAGAAAATGAGCCATTAACCCAAGTTTGAACAACGTTATGTGATAACTTTTGCCATCGCTAGAGCTGGCAAGTGTCACTGCACTCGTGCGATTATCACAGCTGCCCTTATTCATCTATAGCACTCGAAGTCCCAACATGAAACAACCTAAGACCAGGGCTAAAGCTTTTATTTATAAAAAGAAATTAAACAACATTGACATTGTTCCGCATAGCTAGCTATATAATGACAATCGACTGTGACTATGATCAATCAATATGAGTATACGTTGTTACTCCACTGGCCAGCATAGGCGTAGATCCAGTGGGGGTCGGGGGGTCTCTCTGGACCCCTCCAATATTTGGCGATTTTTTCAAAACTTGCGAGCGTTCTAAGGCTTGGTCGGCGAGCCTAGATAGGGCCTCAATAGGTAGCAATGGGCAACTTTGATTTTAAAAACAGCCATAAAATTGTACGTCTTTCTTAAGTAAGTAAGTAAGTAAGGCGCAGTTGAAACAGAGTTGTCTGTGCATGTTGATATTGTTAATGGTTCTTAATGAACTTCACTTTTTTAATTTCGTTTCAGGAATCCTTCCTTAGACAGTATTATACCAATTTAATTTTAATTTGCGGCTACTACATCGGTGTGGTTTTATCGAGATGTCTAAAATATCAGACTACTTTTCAAAGCCATCAACTGAAAAAAGTGCACTTAGCAAAGAGTTGCTGGACCCCCTCAATCTTGAGACCAAATCTACGCCACTGCTGGCCAGTCGACATTGTATTGTGCTTCACTGGCCTGTCGACATTGTATTGTGCTTAGAATTTATTTATTTGGTTCGACTAGATCTTGCTACGCGGGATCCTCGCAGGAATAGTAACACTGCATTGGCCTTAAAAAGTGAATCCACAAGGGTAATAACACGTGTTTCACTGTGAATTATAGACTCGGAAGGTGAAATCTTTAAAAGTATTATAACGTGTTCGAAAGTCGGCGTCTTAGCAAGAGAAAAGATGGCGACCTCAAGTGCTGTATACTATATAGGACAATGCCGAGTTCCGAACACAGCACAACCGAATATTAACGATCCACTCCGTGTAAGTTAGGGAGCGTAAACTGATTCTTTGTGTTTGTTGTATTCCCAGAGGCGTAGATCCACGTTGAGTTGTAGAAAACAAACGTTTATTGAAAGCCAACAGAAGTAAGTTAACAAGTAGTAAACAAGACAGTAAAAGTAACGTTGAATCGAGACAATAAGAAACAGTGAACTGAACAGTAATGAAACAGTTCTTCAGCAGTAACTAAACAGTAACTCAAGTTGTGGTAAGTAGCCGTCTTTAAATATAACAAAAGCATTTTCTAGAATAATCATGACATCAGTCTTCGAAATCCGTAGAACATTCTAGAAGAATTGAGATGCCGTCACTCCACGTGTGATGATGTCATCGTACATCATAGGAGCTTCCAGAACAGGATCGAATGTAATTCCAAAATGATCTGGCGAAGCAAATTCATAACAGTTTTGCACCTTCTAGTTACACCTTTTGAGTTATACTCAAGAGACGTTAACTCGCAATTTTGTCAAACTCAGACAAATAGCAATACTATGGTGGAAAAATGGATGGTTTGGGCATTATTAGTTCTTCAAATTTATTTAGCTGTAAGGGAATTGTTTTATGAAATTTCGTGACACAAGTACTTAATTTTGTATAGATAACAATTCTATGGATGTAACAAAACGTTCGCCGAACCAGAACAAAATATTAACTCGGTATTGCTAGTAATAGATCATACTCCGATTGGAAACCATTTAAACGGCAACCTTTGTATGTGTAATTGCGCTGTATTTTAATTTATTTTATGTATTTCATAATTCATATGTGTACTTTTCTTTACTTTTCTTTACGAGTTTGTGTTCGTTTTCTGTCTTAAACTTTGTTTATTATTCTCGATGGAGTAAACACCCAATTTGCATAAATTCCATTTAATTTTCAATCTTGTTTTCAATTGCAATCGGGTTCTCAGGATTCAATTTACGAATTAGTTGTGTGTAAAGTACTTTCGGCTGAGTTATTGTTCACATGTAGATTAATTGCAAAACACGGATTTGATGATGAAAGATTAACAGTGTTGTTAAAGAAATAGCATTTGATCTCAGTAATTACCTTCGATCTCAAGGCACACTCTACTTGTTTTATTGATCTCTAAGGTAATATACAAGCTAAAGGTCTTGGTTACAATTACTGGTATACTTTATTAACAAAACTTATAAGTAAAACACTTCATTTTGTGTTTGTTGCGACCGGTAGTAAACTAAAAACCTAGTATAAAGGATGCATGGTAAGTGAAGCCCAGGAAGTTGACTTGTACTTTCTTTATACGCTACGAAGTGTCACAGGGTTCCTTGTTTTGACATTTTTTAATTACGGTAAGTACATAGCTACTATTTTCTGGGAAAGCGTTACTGTAATAAAATTTAGTTTTTTATTAATTTTGGTGACTGACTTATTATAGATTGTATGTTGCTGGAATGAAAGCATTTAAATTCCGCATGTGTGTGTAATCGGCCATAACTCAGTTTAAGTAAAGTTTAAGGGAAGGTCGTTTACCGTTTAAATCTCGAGCGTTTTTGATTTGAGTTCTAGTGCCGGGGTCAGAGGTTTAAATGAGCGGTTTTTTGTGCCATTTTAGTAAGCCTCACAGAACCAAGGTTATTTTTATCTTAACTTTCGAATTTTTTCTCTGGTTGGTTATATTTCATAGTGAAATGATAAATGCCGATGCCACTTTTTTGTCTTTCGATTGAGGCTCCGGTTTTGGAGTTATGGGGATTGAGGTATGGCACCCTCATGGTTCCTCGTCCCAAAATTCGAAAACTTGTTCTGATGTCCTGGGCAGCTGAACAGTTTCACTTGGGGTTTTCGGGCATGGAAAACTCATTGCCGGTGTTAGTTTTGTTATAATTTGTGCGGTATTATTTGATGTCCACATATAGTATATCGAGGTATACTATCGAATTGGCTGTGCACGCAAAAGGCTTAGGTTTACCTATACCTATGCTTCAGTACGCTCTGCTATCTCGATAGAGTAACTAGTATCAAAGTTGGTCGTATACGGGAAATCCCCAGCGTGAGAGCCCAAGCGCGGTTGAATCGATCTAGTCGTTGAGGAGATATGGCCAATTCGGTGTTTTCGGGGTCCCAAGGGCCCATTTACAACCTATCTTAACCAACTCTGCTCGACAGTTGAGGTGAACAGCAACGCAGCGTATATAGCTATACAGAGCTTTGCTTTCTGAACAAAATGAGTCCAATCTTAGCCGAATCGCTCCAGCCTTTAAGGAGATATAGCCAATTTATTGTTTTCGGGTGTCCCGAGGGTCCATTTTAAAACACATTTTGACCCAAGCATGGAACGTAGACCTCGGTAACAACAACATCTACATATAGATATACATCTTTATCTTTATAGAGCTAAACATTCTGAACAAAATGAGCCCAAATACGGCCAGATCACACCGGTGCTTGTCGAGATATGACTCATAAAAAATTTTGGCGGGATCCCTAGAGACCCGACCTGGGTCCTTTCGGATCCCCTTTTGAAGCTGTTGGAATCGGTGTTTGCGTCTAACTAAAGAGAACAAATAGAGATTTCAAGCTTTCGAATGAGGTATCGCACGACTTTATCTTGTGCGTACCTTGTGCGTACTTGTGCGTACCATCGTCGCAGACATTGTTCCAATTTTCTCGTTCACATGTCCACTCTTCTGCCTGCGACGGGATTTTCGTCTCCTTTATTTGGAGACCGACAGTGTATTCCAACTATAAAGCATAGAAACGACGGCAGCACAAGTACCTGCCTATAAGAAGTTGAGTTATGCATGTCATACGAAAAAAACCCACAAACAGACGCTGCCAAATTTCACCCTCCTGGTTAGTGAAAATTCTTGGCCTAACTGCACTTGAGGGGGGAAAATTCAGGGAGGCGGCTCACCATCTTTTCAGCTATAGCCCCCATTGTCTCTGGACCCCCTATCATCTCTCAGCCCCCAAAACCGATCTCCTCGAGATCAGGGTCGCCCCTTTTTCAGCAATATCTTCCGAGATGCTGTCTAGCATTCTTTTATTTATATTTGGCTTTTACGTCGTTTAGGGGCTATTATGGCAAAAAATTTTACACAAAGTTTCCCCTTAATATTCTGTCCCACTTTTCCCCACAGAGGTCAGTTTTTCTCCATTCTTTCCGATTGAACATGAGTAGAGGTCCTATCTTATTTGGTAAAAGTTGTTCATCAGACCCCCTTTTTCAAAGGGGATGCCGATTTTGTTAAATATTAGAATTCTGACTTTTTTGCGTTCGGAGTCGTAACTTTTGAATGGATAAACAGACTTAGCCAAAATTTGGATATATTATATATACTGGGCTCTCCATTCGCGGAAAAATTTGCCAGGAGCATGAACCAGCCCCCCCCCTGGTTCCGAACCTTGGGGCGCCCGATTTTGCCAGGGTCATTTTGCCAAGAGAAAAACGGCTAAATGTCGTGTCAGAAACACTGCCAACACGCTTTTGATGGAGAGAAAAAGCGATTTTGAAGCAAATTTTGATAATATTTGAGAAATTTTTGGCTTCATAACGGAATTTGATACAAATTTTTCTAATTTTATTGTACTTTGTACCAAAAATTTTTCCAAGAGAAGACGAACCAGGGGGAGCCAGGGGGCATGAACCGGGGGGCACCTGTTCTGAACCAGGGGGTACTGAAAAATGCCAGGCCCCCTACCCCCGCCCCCCAATTTGGCGAGCCCAGATAAATGTAGTTCTTCGGGTCGCTCGTTTCACTCACTCACTCATCCGGTTTCTTGGAATGTTCACGAATGAGCTTAAAAGTAACCTCAATACACTACATACTAAACTCCACGTTCCCGAATACTCAGTTCCACATCGTTTATAGATTCAAAGACCAAACACCGCGTGCAATCCCCCGTGTAGCGGAAACCCGAAACTGGACCTTAGGAGGCAAAATTTGGTCAATACAGCAATCGCAACGCACACACTTGGAAATGGATTATTACCTATTTTCTTTTCGCATCTAGCAAAAAATTGGCAAAGGTTCCTTGACATTATAAGTTTGTTTCTCCTTTCGGTTTTGGAAATTGTTGGAGAGACTTCGCGACAATTGGTGGATCCTCTTTCATGGCGAAGGAATAACAATCTGGTTGCCTGTATAATTGATCAAGTATGTAGATTCTGTCGACAGTATTGCAGCACCACGATAGCTGTATTAGTTTATATATATATACAATGTTTTGATATGTATATATCAAAGAAGGAAGACAAGTCTATATTACAATTATTATTTAACAGAGAGGTTAGTGTAAAATTTGTTATTGCTTCTACATACACATTATTTGTCAATGTCTTGCGCGGAATGTTACTGTTAAATTTATAGCCGTTTAAGACATTCATATCAATCCGTATACGTTACTTTCAGGGATTAACTGGAATTCCAGTTTTATTTCCAGAGAATTTTTGCTGGAATCGTAGTCCCGGTTTCAGGTTTTTAAAAGCAAGCTTCTTTTAGTACTTAAATAATATATCGGGAAACAACCGAGATTCCAGTTTCGACGAACATCGTCTTCCTGTTCTGGCAAAGGCAAAATATAATGAAAAATAAAATTAAACGCGAGGACGTTAATAGTCTTGGCCGTTTTCATAGTAGCCTTTTAACGAAACAAATTTAGACGGATGTTTATGGTTATATTTTTTGACCTTGACCTATTCAGGATGGTGTACATATATGTTGAAATTGAATATATTCGATGGCAGTTTATGGTTTCAGCATTAAGGCGTGTTCACACGCTCAAACTTTTTTCTTAAAATTTGAAACTATCTTTTTTGCAAGCTCAAACGTGAGAACACTGTTCAAACTTTTCAAGAATATTCGTGTAGCCGATCATGGGCGAGATGTATTTCCTGAAAAAGTTTGAGCTTAAATTTTGAAATATTTCATTTTTTCTTTAAAAACCACCTTTATATTTTGACCAGACTTTGCGCCCAAAATTTGTGCAAAAAGTTTGAGCGTGTGAGCACGCCTTTACGTACTTAGGTCCGAAATTTAGAATTTGAATGTGGCCAGAACGCAAGGTCGAGTATTTTACATTGATGCTAACATATCTAGCACAATTTGCGTCGACCGCGAAAATAAATTTACAAACCAGGTTATGCTGGAATTAAGCAAAGTCTCTGGTGGTGAACCACGCATTGTATTAAATTTGTTAGTCAGATGGTATTATTGCGTTGAGTATTACCACAGCTTGTCGTTCTATCAAGTCTGTTAAGACAGTAAACCGTGTGATAAATTTTCTTTTAAAACTGAAAGTTTATCAATATTTTAAAGATACCTACTTACTAACGAAACCGGCCTTTTCAATACGTATAGGTGGTGATCCCATTTTTTAATTTAGCTATTTTCTCAAATTCCTATTCCCTCCCCACACGTTCTATTTTTCTCCCGAATTTTTGTTACTTTCCGAGCAGAGGTCTTTTTGGGTTAAAACTAAACTAGAATTGGAACAGAAAGTGTGTTCCTGCATTTTCGTAGGCGGTTCGGAGGCACCCCTGACTTTTCAAATCTTTCCATTTTCGTTCATTTACCCAAAACCACCATTTTCAACCAAATCCATGATTTTTGTTGTCCTTGAATAAATGGTTTCTGTATCCAAATATTTTTGAACAATAAATTAGATATATATTACTATTATTACTAGTCGGTAGTGGAACTACATTTGTGAGCGGAGCTTGGGCTGTGGCATTACGAATGTACTCAATTTTATGTTCTTGTAACTACATTGCATAGGGCATAGGGCTTTATCATTGGTAAGAATATTATATTTGAATTCTTCGACCCAAAAAACCGTATAATGGATTGATCGAAACGATTCTATTTCAATAAATAACACAAATATTGCAAAATTCTCTATTTTAGCTGCATAAAATTAACTAATTAGCTAATTACTAATTAACCACTCAAAACTTTTTAATCCCAAATATCAAATGCACACTCTGACATGATAGGCTTTCAAACAAAAAAAAAGTTTTTTAAAATCGGTTCAATGGTTCTTGAGATCCGTCGGACCGACCGAGCGAACGGACGGACATCGACCTTTTTACTCTCAGACAGAAAATAAAAACGCTTCGCTCGGCTTCGCCGAGCTCCGCTCAATAATCCTAAAACCTGGAAATATTTTTCGACAATTACAAGTACCTGAAAACGAGTGACATGATCACCAGTATCGTGTGTGATGAAACATGGTGGCCCACCCCTCACCCCTTTGCCAAATGGGACGTGATTGGTCGAAAAAATGCACAAAAACACATAAAAAGGCGGTTTCGAGGGAAAGTGGAGGGCAACATAAAATTTATGGGAGTCTTGGACTGATGCTAATTTTGCCTGATTGTGAAATTCGGCTACTGCAGCCCACTCGGTTTGGAGAATCCGCGTTCCTATTTCACACTCATGACCTTAATTTTTCTACAAGCAGTTATGTGGTGGACGCCAAGCGTCTCTGGGGTGCTTACGGGTCCTTTTTCTTGAAAATGCAATTTAATATCTTTGATTTCAGCTACTAAATTAATAATATTAAATCTAGAAACACTTTGTGTTTTATAGTACGTAGTTGTTTTATCTTTAGTTTTACTGTAGTTTTACTCTAGCCTAAACGTATTTTCGTAAAAACGACTTCTCCAAATTAGGGTGCGGTGCGAGCATTTCTTGTTCTTTTTCGTTACAGCGGATGCTCCGTGGTAAAATTTTTTGATCTGCGGCTCCGTTCGCTAGCTTTCTCAAGCATCGAAAGTACCTGAGACGCGGGAAGTTCAGTTTCCTTCAGGTCAAACAAGGAAGCCTCGCTGAAACGTTTAGGCATGCTTGAGCGTGATATATTTATTGGCCTACCGAGAGAAATTGGTCTATTTTTAATATATAGTGCAGAAAAATATATACCAGGGTGATCTGGTGTGGCTGACCTGAGGGTAAGCCACAAATACCTGAGGACACGTATGGGGAAAAGGTAAATACGTTGGCTTCTTCCGTTTCCTTTGTGGGAAACACTCGATAAAACACCACCAAATTGACCAAAGTTTTTTCGAAAGTTTCAGTACGAAGCTAAGTATTTCTTAATTCATATACAAAAGTTGTTTAAAATAGTTGTTAGCTTGAATCATGGCTGTTTAATAAGCGAATTTGTTACCTATTCCAGCAATTTGCATTAAAAATTCGGAATTTTGACAGTAATTCGTTAAATTTCGAAACTTAAGGTTTGAACTTCGGTAAAACGATTTAATGCCTCATGCCAAAATCCCTCTTCATGCTTCCTGTCAAATTTTTTTCCTTTACCGTACTTTGTTCCCTACTACTGCTAAACTTCATCAGGAAACAACCGGTACAGCAATTCGCCGGAAGCAGTAACCAAAACTGTTAATTTAACCTGGAACATGGACTAATTTTATAGTAAAACAAATGTCAAAAAATAAAGGTGATATGGATTTAAAATGTGCACGTAATACTATGATATAATGATAATGTTTGCACGGAACTTAATGTATTGCGATAACATTACTATCTCTCTGAGACTTTAAAAAGGCTAAAGAAGGTAATAGTCTTTATTTATAAATCAAGATTCCGTTTGGCACTTTGTTTAGTCTTAATCCGCCATAAAAAAATGCCTTCCAGTACACAGCCCTTCGTAAAATTGCCCAACGCATTGAGTGTGACACTAGACAATCTCGATGTACGTCATATCGCCGCCCCTTTTGCTAGGCATTCGTTTGTTACATGTTGTTTCGTAGTAAACTTGAAATTATATATTAGTTTATTCGGTTCAAAAATACTGAAGGCATTTTATAATATGCTCAGCAGAATGAGACAAACTGTGATACTGCTCCGCACAGTTTCAGTAAACACAGTTCATTACCAAGAAAACAGTTTTTGGCTGCGTTGGAGATACAATTCTTTACTTCAATGTATTTACAAGTGTTATTAACAAAATTTAAAGCGCTATGATCGTTGCTTAAGGCAATTTTTGTTAGCCAAGTTCACAACGTTGCAAAATAATGAGAATTATTTATGTTATGGCGCAATACTTAAGTTTAAAAGTTCCGGCCTCAGCACTTCTTAGCAATTCATACTGTATTATGCATACTAAGTTGGATCGGTTCTATCCGGACATACACCGCAAATTTTTGAATAGGCAAAATAGCTGCTATAAGCATCCACTTCGCTTTGCATCTAAATTTAAAATCAAAATGAACAACTTCTACTAGGTCAGGATAAAAAATTCTTACTCAAATTATTTGTCCCAATATCTACTTACATTTTACAGAAAAATTTGCTGAAGTAATACGTATTTACTTTTGATTGGTTTCAAGGGCGTAGCCAGGAATTTTGAAAGGGGGGTGGTCGCGGCCTACAGTGGGCACTTAAAAGGGGGGGGCGCTCAGAAATGTGAAAGCAGGGTCCAGAATTGGTATATTAAGTGCGCCATAAACAAGTAAAAATGCAACTGTTGCCAAAATAGCTAATTTTTATACAAAAATTTGAAGTTTGGTCAAAAATACGGTTGAAAGTAATTGTTTTCTAGTTGCGAGAAAGGCTAGTTTTAGGACAATTTCCGACATGATTTTCAACCGGAATCATTCAAAAAATTTTATTTGGGATTAAACCAAAAAAAGGGGGGGGGGGGCGCGACCACCGCGACCCCCGACTACCCCCTTAGTTGGTTTTACTGGTGCTTGATCACTGTGTATATATAATGTATCTCGGGACCACAACAGGAACAAAAACCGGAATTCCGGCTATATACTCCCTGGCCTGCAATGCACCAAATCCGATAAAGACACAATATTGTATCAGATCCGCTGCTTACAGCCTAGGTTCTACAAAGTGGGTAATTGGGGGGCGGTATTTTCCGGTGCACCCTGGCAAAAAACCGCTTATCGGTTGCGGCCCTGACAAAATTTTGATTTCTTTGACAAAAAGCCCTCTAACAAAATTTTTCTCTTGCCCCGGTAAAAACATCACCCAGATCACATAAAAGTAGACATTTTTTTACAAAAACCCTTCTCTATGTTAAAATTTAACTTATTTCAGTAAAAATTGGTTGAAAAGTTGCGTTTACCCTCAATAAAAACTTTTTTACCGTCTCTGAGCCTATTTATTATCAATTTTTTTATCGGTTTTCACAAAAATATAAAATTTTGAAAATGTTAAGTATCGACCCCAGCCAGGGGCTCCCGTTCAGGCCCGCTGGCAAAATTCGGCCCCACCAGTGCCGAAACAGATGCCCGCGGTTAATGGCCCCTGACAAAATTCTCAGCGAATGGAGAAGCCAGATAGATACGTAAAATAAAATATTGTGCTATTTTGTTACAAGGATAAAGTCATCTCGTCGCGCTTTTTACTACCCTCAAGGTGTCGGCGCCAACTGTCCAAACGAATCTCCATTCGTTTCAGAATTATATCTTATATAATGTCAATTTTATTACTTAGCTACGTTTTATTGTTTTATATATTTAGTTGTTGCTTTTGGTTATTCGAAAAAAATTATTCTGTTTTCACGGTAATAGAAATTTCGATGTCTGAGGCGCCTTTGCATTAATAAATATGGTCGTTTTCGCTTTTTGACTATTACAATTCGATCCTTTTTCTGAAAGTCAGTGAAATAATGTGTCATTGCTGTATTTTTATTATAGATAAATGGTAGTGCGCCGTTCCGCAATCGGAATAGACTCCATCGGCATTTGAAGTCGTGCCGCTTCTGCCTTCGTCGTTTAGTAAAAACTGAAACTCTGTCCAAGTAAGACTACTACCAGTATATTAAACGGAAATATTTGTGTTGGAATGTTGTGTATGTTTTTTCAATACGGAAAACATATATACTATGAATGTACTGGCTAGTCCAAACTTCGGAAATTTTAGCCAGGTTGGCCCCCAGCTCACAGCTGGGGGGTGCTGGATTTTGCCGCGTTTTCACGTAAATTTTTCTCAGCAGGGGCCTTTGAGCCGGGGGTACCTCCGTTTTGCCGGGGGGCAGCCGAATATGCCGGGCCCCCCGCCCCCACTTTGGACTAGCCTGATGTATAGGATATTAGTGTTTATTTTATGGACTGGACGAACGAACGACCGTAAAATTTTAAAGCTAAAAGAAAACTTGATACTGCGTTGCATAAAGGTATCAAGAAAATATTACGTGACATCATGGGTATGTCTGTTAAATATATGAGTAAATTCTGCCATAGCTTGACGCATTTTAAGCGGTCCTTTACATTCTGCTACATATTGAAACTGAGCGAGCGGAGTTTCTACTAAGGGCGCTAGGGGGCGGAGGTTTCTATTACGGGGGAGATCGTGAAAATTTCTTTTTTGTCTGTCGCTGTCATTCAACTCATCCTCGGGCAGATGGATTTCGATATCTTCTGTAGTTTGGCACAGGTACTCAAATATTAAGGCAAAATTTCCTAGCTTCGGAAGTTTAGTTCCTGTATTTACGTGAATTGCAGTTTTATAGTTTGTAATGGTTTGTGCAAGAGTAAACTTAAAATGCGCCCCCAGTGATTTTCTTTTACACCATGTAGAAAATGTTGTTAGAGAATACAACTCGGATTTCTTTAACCATATCCGATGTCGACATTTTTCTGTTCCATAACGCTATTAGTGAATGCAATTGGGCCCCTGTACTTTAACACCAGTGTGTTCGCGAACATTTTCAAATTATAAACGGACCAATTTCTGATCTTTAATGCAAAAATGAAACTTGTGTTCAATAAAAACTAAATGGCAATTGCTTTTGACAAAAGAGGATGGTAAGGGGCGCAGCTTATGTTTATTCATGCATTAGAAATATTAACTTTTTTATTAAAATTCATTTGTTGCATAGTGATGGCCGTGAGTGGTCTGTCAGTATTTTTTAATGATGCCTTACTGGTTGAATGCAATTCCGATTCCCTTTTGCCATAATTGTTCAGAATATTATAAAAAATATTTTTGTGATGGTGCTGAAGTATTGAGGAAACACGAACAACAAATCGCTAAAAGAAATGAAATTATAGGAATAAATATATAATGAGAAATCCATTTGATGGACAAAAATGAATTAGTGGAAAGTTGATATCAGAATTATAATAGCTATATTATGGCAATTTGTGCCTGAACCATATAAAATTTTTCTTTTGCAATTATATTTTTAGGTTTTATGCGATTGTTATAACTTGATATAGCCAAAGTTAGTTCTAACCTCTAACAAGTGTTGTCGTAACTAGGGGTCAAGACCGTCACTTTAACTATTGAAGAACTTGGAGAAAATCGGCAAAATTTCAATAGAATTTCGGGAAAATTGGCAAAATATTAGTGAAAATTACGGAAATTAAGCCAAATTTGTAGCCGCCAAAATTGGAAATTGTAGGTGGGAAGGTGTCGTGTAGAGCTCATGCTGAGCGAGTTTGAGTCAGTACCCCCCTTTCCTTGCATAAAAACCCGGAATTGTTACCTACGCCAGTACTTTTCTATTGTATATTTTATTCTTTTTATATTTTACGTTCTTTACTTAATGAGAAAATATGCTTTCTGATGGAAGTGTTTAGCAATAGTTTTACCTTTTTTATTCCAGCCATGTATTCCTTGGATTTTCGAGCGACGGATCGTACCTCGTCTCTTATTCCGAAGACAATCTGTTGATTCCGCTTAGCGCACCCCGTCGTGGTACCACGGGACACGATAGTAGCAGTAGCGATGATGAACCCAGCGGCACCAATAACAGCTTAGCCGATATGATCGATACGCTTGCTGTGGCTTATTGGCTGTACTTTTGGAGATTGAACTATGGAGCTGCACAGTCTGCCGTTTTGGTAAACAAATAGATTACTCGCCACAATATCTGACTGTCGTCGTACGAGAAAGTGAGCAATTAGCGAACAGCTAGGTAACAAAAAACAAAGTGTAAAATTTCGAAATTAAATTCTATTTTCGTACGAGCAAGATGCGAGCGAGCAGCGGTCAATTGTGGCGAGTACCGTAGTGCTTCTCAAATAATTTTAGTCACCTGCTAAAGTTGTTAAAGTCGCCAAACTTGCTTTCAATGATGTTCGTACAAATTTTATTTAAATATCATGAAGCCGAATAACCAGCTCATGAATTTCCGCCCAACCATTGTAATAATAGCAAGCCGATATGAAAGGAACTATGATGAAGTTTTATTCTTTCTATAACAATTTTTTATGATACAACTAAGGCAGGGAGTAACCGGAATTCCGGTTCCGGCGAAAATCGCGTTCCGGTTGCGGTTCCGGCAAAGGGCAAAAACCATACCCGAACGGGAATTCCGATTTAAAAATTTTGTTTGAAATTTTGCACGTTTTTTGCTTCATCTTGTAATCCAAACATATGTAATATATTATACAATGATCAAGCTCCAATACAACCAAGCAAAAAAAGATTAACTAACCAATTTGCCCTGTGAAACGTAAGTAGGGCCAGAAAAACCAGTTGTTAGTATGGTGGTCAGGCAATTTTGGGCGTCAAAGGATGCTATAAAAAGAAAGGTTTTGATACGGTGGGGCGGAAAAATAGACGTACCGCGACACGGAAATCAGGCGGTACACACACATCTATATATATAACTATATATCCATATAGGCCTATATCAGGTCCACTCGGAACCATGGTCACCAGCCAAACCTAGCGTAAGTATTGGCTGTTAATTGAATGTTCACCTGTTTGTCCCTAAAATATCTCAGGGAATCCTCCAGCAATTTGCGATGTTGCGAGCTCGTTCGAGAGCCCTGAAAATTCTCTACTGAAAAGTGCTCGGGACCTCGTCGGTTAATCTGAACCGTTGGACGGTTACGGGCCGATAAACAGGCGCGAGGTCCGTTATTTCCGAATAATCGGAAACTACCGTAACCCACTTGTTTCAGCTTATTTTTGTGACCATTAGGCTATAATTTGTTCGAACCAGGTAAAACTGATAGTCTCGGTTTTGATTACTTCCCCATCCCTTAAATTGTCAAAGGCCTCCTATTCCCGGACGGTCTGAATTTTGAAGTTTCAATGGGGAAACAGGGGTCGTTGGTCGAGTTCCGCTCGGGTTTTCTGTCCTGGCCAGTTGAACATTCTCCTGTCTTCCTTGTCTTCCTAAGTTCGTACAGCTAACCGAAGCGAAGTTTCTCTGGGCTCACATGAGCCTGTCCCAAGATACGAATATACGACAGATCATGCAATGGCAAAGGTTTACAAATATACGATCAATCATGCAATGGTTACGCAAACGGCATAAATATAGCAAAGGCAGAACGCACAACAGTAAACAACACATTTATCGATAACCATGGCAATCAGCGACACCTGAAAACTTTATTCCCGTAAACCCTGGCTGGTGCGATTTGAGGTACATTTGGCCAATTTCAGCGCCGAAATCATGTAAAAGACACGTAACGGACCGGAACGGGCCTGTTACATAAGCATACATTATAAGGATACAGCTCTCCGACATATAAACATACAAGTGAGATGTTAAACAATGAAATAATATTTTGATATACTTTTCTGTTCCTAATGTGGCTGCCAGTCTTATTTCTTACGCGAAGTTAATCACTTTCTTTTGTCATAATAATAATTTTAAATACGAAAAGCGTGACTAACCAGTAAACCCGGAGTCCGATCCTGATCCAGGTGCACCAACTGGATGCTGTTGCTGTCCGGACCCATAGTCAGATCCGGTGAATGTTTCCTCAAATCGTGTAATATATCCATCACGAAAACATCGTGCAGTTCTATTGTCGAACAGTTTTGTATCGCCAACAGCAAGAACGGTACCTGCACGGGGCCAGACGCACCCTTGAATTATATGTATAACTTGCACAATTTGTCAATTTGTGTTAATAATTTCAAGAATATAATAATATCAAAATCTCACACATCGCTAAGTGAGTATTTATTTTGTACACCCCCGGTCTTCCTACTAAGGGCCTTTAGACCCCCTGCCCGCCAGCTTCGGCTACCCACCCCACTCCGCCCCAGCGATTGCTCGGAGCGTCAGAGTGCGTATTGTAGATCATAATTTAGGTGTTCATTACCGTATCACACAAGGTATTCGTAATATTGCAAATAATAATAAGTGTCATAAACTTGTGCCAAGGACATGTATAGGCATGTTGATGTATATGCATTTATATTGATGTGATATAGTATGTTATACATATACTAGCTTTGAGCAAGTACAGAGACGACCGACGGAAACTATCGTTAGTGTAGTGGATCTGCAAGATATGCTTTCATCGGTACATAAGTTTAGTACAAGTATGCATATTGTAGTGAAGTGGTATTGATATATTGGATCTTCGTGACTGCACGTATACTTTTTGTTTGGATGCAACACAACGTGTTAGGTCCGTGAAATTCTTGGAATTGTTTAAAAGTTCTCGGAATTACTGCTAAAAGCATGAATCCTCTGTGATGCTGCTTGATGGTGCCATTGATTTGTATTGGTGAGACGGTACTCCAAAAAGTGCTTTGTTAAATTATTGGCGTGTAGTATCTTGATCTAGAATGTTCTTCATAAAAAAACTTGTCTTTTGTATTACTGCTGTTTTTTCTTTTGTTGTATTGTTTGGTCGGGCACAGTTTTGTTGTGTACTGCGAGTTTCGCAGACGAGTTTCAGGATCAGGTTAGTTATGGGATATACCTGAATATTTTGTGATTAAATTTTGGTATCGATCTGTTGACCTGTGTGGTCTATTCTAAGTGAGGCTTTACACAATATTTCTTCCTGTCACAAATTTCTAGTTTGGAATAGGTGCCTGTAGCCAAACACTTAGGGCTTAATATATTTTACCGCAATTAGCTGATGTTTTGGTATCGCTTCAGCAGAACATAGAGATTAGGAACCTTAGTATTTCTCGCTGCGACATATATGCTTATCAAAATTGAGCTTTGCGATATTTTTTGTTTCAGGAACCCACTTGAGGGGTTCACCTAGTCGACTTAGAAGAATCAAGAGGATACTCAAAATTTGGCGCACGTTTTTTAAATAATTTAAAATAATGACATCCTCTCCTAGGTATGAGAGTAGCGTAAGCATACATAGGGTCGTTGTAGCTCACCTGGGTAATATGTTATTGTTTATATTCCTGACGTGAAGTTTAATAATTTTATGTTTATGTATTGGTATTCCATGATTGTACGCGTTCGAAAGGTAAAATTTGACGGTGATGTATCATCCTATGGATCCATAAACACACATATATATAATGGCATATAGTTGTATGTATTACCTAACTAAGGTAAAAGATTTCAGGCACAATATGTATATATCTAGGTTCTTTGTAGTTTCATAACCAAATGATATATTGCATCAAATGGTCACCATGGCAGGCCATGACCAATATATATTGTTATACCAAATATACATATAATTGACACACTTTAAAAGAAAATATGTAGAAGTTTACGTGGGGCAAACAGAAACTAAAATTTGATGAAAGTTTCATTGTACCTCAAATGCTAAGATTTCGAAAAGGGTAGCTGTTTATCTAAATATATCCAAATTGCACTTATATTTCTGAGGACTAAGTGTCAACGACTTTCTAGCGCACTTCAAATTCAAAATATATCTGCAGTCCTTTGTGTCCAATAAAAGCTTAACCATTTTCGATGTTCTTATGCGGCGTTCACGTTATAATGTTTCCTTCGTTTGGAACTTTTCACCCCCTCTATTTGCGACTATAAAGACGTGGTTAAATTTGATCAAAATTAAGAGATTGATTGAAAGAATGTTGCTTTCATAACTCAAAGACATTTTAAGCCTGAGATACCAAACCATTTCAGATACTGATGAGCCCCGTTATTACCGTTAAAATTCATACAAATGCGTTACTAGTAAACTTGAAGTATGCCAAATACAAAATTTTTATCAAAACTGTGTAGCTTCTTTCATCCCCCAACAGAAATCCGAGAATTCGTTAGTCTATGATATAAAATATTAAGTGAAATTGTTATGGGATCATAAAAATTTGTATTTCCTGAATATTTCACCTAAAGAAAATTACTGTTCCAACTCACTGCCTAAGTTTGTGCACGTCACGTACTGTAGATGAGTTAAGATTTTGAAAGTACAACCGTGGACCTAAAGATCATACTCTTGCAATATTGCAAAAAGTTGACACAGCGTTTACCCAACTATAATTAGTGCAACTTGTCTCGTTTTCGTAAGAAAGTTTAGGTACGTTATTTGGAGTCAGAATCTGTCACTGTAACCGTTGCATAGCAGACTAAAATAAATAGGTGCATTCAGTATTTTCTATTTTAAACTGAAAGAATACTTTCCGTAGGAAAGGTTACCCACACACCGATGCCGATATTGTTTCAAACAGCCATATTTCAGGTCTTCTATTAAATAATTCTATCCATGACAGTAGTGAAATAAACAAAACTTGATACACTAACACGGTAATAAGCAAGTTGTAGCGAAATTAAATCCACAAATATATCAAACCTATGGCTTTGCAATTGAAATGGAATTGAATGCATGGAGGCTTGAGGCCTTGAGGGCAACTAAATTTTATACTATACTCCCTCGTAAATTGTTATTAAATTGACGTTTCTGATAAATTTGTCATACTTTTGATAACCTTGTCATGCCATAACTTTGCTAATACCCTGTTAGAGTTTGGTTAGTAGCAGCAGATAAACGGATTGCATGTTGTTGTAAAACAGATCCATATGAGTGTTGTTGTATAGACTATCTGACTTAAAAGTGTTTAGCTAATCAGTGTTCTGTAAACGTTCCTCATAGACTGTAATGATCATGGTATGGTACTGAATTAAGCAGACAAGCTTGAGCTAAAGAAGCTAATTCAAATTTTTCCAAACTGAGATGCTTTTACTTCAATTAATTTAACCTTATTGTTTACAGGTCGTGTGATGTATTAGTCAACAAATGCTTATGTAAATCAAATCTGCTTACCCATTTGTTATAAAATTATCAGTTTAGGAAATAAAACGTAAAATCACTAAAGCATAGTCATATGTGCAAGATCGGCCGATGGGAGTCATTTTGAGCTGCAGTCCTGAGCTTTAGCCATAGCCTTCGCTCAACATGATGCTAACTAGGCTCGTAATTGTTTCTATATATTTTAAAATTTCTCAAGTGCTTCGCATCTAAACAGACTTTGGCACTCCTTGCACTAAAGGCATCTTGTTGCGTAAACTCTGAAGCCTCCCTCCAATTCTCAGTTGACCTTAAGTAAAAATGTAGGGACAGCTTGTTTGTGGTGCTATAAAGAAAATCATATTGGCTCCGAATCCAGCCCAATCAGTCCCAAATCTGAGCTAAAAGAACTCATTTTTCTTAGAACAATGCTTAATCTCCATACCTCAGAAATGAAACACCAATATTTAATTACATTCAACCAACGTTCAATTACCAACCGTGATTTAAATGCCTTAACATGGTAAGTCTCATGAGGTTCTTTTAGTCTTTCACATATCGGCGACTAAGGTTTCAGAACATTCTTAGAGACTTTTAACTTAGACGACAGTTATGAATGGGGATCCTAAGATGGTCACAGTACCACAGACAAAATGACCAATGGCCAAAAATAACAACACGTTGTCCTTATTTATTAAGTTTACCAGAGTTGGCAAACCAGGCAAGGGCGTAGAAACCAACATTTGTGGCACGTCAACAATTAGGGAAAAATTTACAAAACCCAAAATTCTACTAGAAATATTAAAATCTGATTGGAGCGTATGCTTGAACACGACGGTATTTTGAACTAGCAAAATATTAGAAAACAAATCAAAATTTGCAACATTTGTCGCAAGGAAATAACGCTCATGTCCAGGAAACTTGGCATGGAATTTGGTCCAGTTGAAGAGACAATGACTTGATATCCAGCCGCATAACCCTACCTCACAAAATGGGGTTAACTGTGAACACGGTTATTTGGTGATAGGTTAAGCAAAACATGAGAAAAGCCGTGAGAATTTGAGAACATTCGAGAATGTCGCGCCACTGAAATTTTCAGGTCAAAAAATTTTGGCTTCCTTGAGAGAAGGATGAGGAAAGGCGAGTCGACCTTATTACCTATACATAGGCCTAGAAGTTGACTCTCCCGGGGCCTCTAATGAATTATACTGCAAAAATAAATACGCGTGCCATCTAACGAAGCCAGGCCGAACACGTTGGCAAAAGTCCGCCTGCGGCTTGCTAAGCTAATCGGTTCTTTGGGAATAAGCGCCACTGCTTCTGTCTAGAGAGTCGACATAGCCGAATTCGTATGGGCACCGTTTCCAGAAAGCCTCAGTGCAGCCTGATAACCCCTCTTGGCTGCTTTGAGGAGTTTTTGTTTTTGGTTCTGTTTCGACCGAATCGAATCCAAAATATTTCCCTCTAGTACATATATACACATATGCATGCATATAAATAATGCATTATTCATGTGTTTCCAACTAGCACAATGTGTAGTAAACCGGTTCAATCCGGGTAGGTGCAATTTCGTTGATAAACGCTCAAATTCTTCCTTCAAAATCATATCCTTATTAATAGGTAATATGTAATAACCGGTGACGCAGCTGCATGGCGCAACTTCCTAACACCATGCCCATACGAGCCCGGCTATCGTAACCTCAAGGGTGAAATCGCGTCATTACGAACTTTTAAACCGATCATTGGTTATACCCAAGAAGTTACGAAGCTTAGCAGGCCGCAGGCGCGCTTCATGGGGTGCGTTCGGACCCCGCCCGAAAGGTTGCGCACGTGTCTAGTATCGGGTACTGTATTTCTGAGGGTCCCCAGGGAGGCTGG
>JASANE010013037.1:0-19146 GCA_030248225.1 Trileptium ribeirensis
GAAGCAGCCTGTTACACTAACACTACTTTAATACTAAAAAGAATATTAACTATGCGTTATTGTTCGCGAATGTGTGTCCATAGCTAAAATATGTTAAAATAATAATGTGAAAAATCTTAATGAAATTTTAACTGGAAATCTGGGAACCGAATACAGAATATCGTTAAATCCGTATGTTTTGTTCGCGAACATGACATCGTTCGACAATCGACGTGCAAGAATATTTTGGTGAAAATTATAAGTCAACGCTTTAATATTAAGATTTCCTAGTTCGCGAACGTCACAAATTTTTTGCTCAATAAATAGGTGCGTTTGCCTTTACACATAAAAACCTGTTCGCGAACATTTATGTGGTGATATAATACGGGGCAACGAACAGCGAACACCGATCCCATAATTCAATTAAATTGATCACGTGTAAAATCTCGAAAGTATCAAGAGTAATGCGCGAGTAAACTTAAAATGACCCCGGCAACCATCCTATTTTGTATTTTTGAATAAAATTTGGTACGGAACGCTTTTTGGGCAATTAAAATTGGGCGTAAAACTGTTCGCGAACACAGCGCACTTGATTGAAATCTAGGCATTTTGTGTTCGCGAAAATTGAAGTAAAATTACCTAAATGTTTGAGAACGAACATTTGTCGATTTGATTGTGACATCGCTTTTGCATTAAATTTGTTCGCGAACACTGTATAATCCAAATTTAAATGATAATATATTAGGGAACAGAATTTCTGCAAACTGAAATCCGCAAAATTCTGTTCGAATACAAGGTCTAATTTCTGGCACTTGAATTTAATTTTGCTAATTTTCGGTTAACGAAAAACAGAATGAAATTAAGCCCGTTTTCCTTAACAAGGGTTTGCGATTCGATATCGGTAATGACAGAATAGGATGGTTGGCGGGGTCACCTTAAGTTTACTGATGCATAATGCAAAGAAAAATGTTTACGCATGAAACCCAAGACGTTCGCGAACATCATATTCGTACGTTCATTGTTTTAATACTTGTTTTTTTCAGCATATATATTAAACTGAAGACGTTCGCGAACATCATATATGAACGTTCCATGTCTATATACTGGTATCACAGTTCAGTCAAAATAGCCATTACCAAAATTTGCACTTTTGTTATAATGCATATGGAGTGAGCGAACGCGTTGCATATATCTATATGTATTGCAATATCTTGTTCGCAAACCAAATTATGAAACTCAAAAGTAGCGCGTTTACGTTCACTAATAAAAGCACAAATTCAGAACTTTAAACTCCAAATGGCCAGTGAGATGTTCGGTAACATTTTTGAAGTAATCAATAAATGGACAATTTGTTGTTCGTTAACGTTTTGGAACGATTGACCAAAAGCCATGATTTCTGTTCTCAGATGATTTTACCGATTGCTTTTACACCGAACAAGCTATTGCCAATCGCTAAATTCGAAATAAGATGGTAGGTGACGCAGGTTAAGTTTACTAATTCATTTTTTCTTGATAATTATAATTTATAATATCGAGAAAAGTTTTTTCCAAAATTTGGAGTATCAATGGGAGACCATTAGCAACCCAAAAACCAAAAAATGTCATAAATGTCATAAATTGTCCAAATAAATATTTTCTGAACCGACTAGTCGAGCTGAGTCAAATGATACTAAAATTTCCGCTGTATTTTTAAATTAGCAAATTTGGGTTGGGTATTTTAGAAGAGAAACGGTTTGTTTTAGAATTCGAAGTCTAGATACTCAATTTCAATTTCATTTTTGATGGCTTCACGCCCAAGACTGTGTCATTAAAATATTGGTGGCGTATAGTTCGACCGAGTTCTTTCTCCAAACCGAAAGATACCTATGCCTACGACGTAATACGTACAAACCTTAGCGATTATGTACTGAGTAAAGTCAATAATGTGTTCGCAATTGCTATGCAGTCCAACATATTTGCTATGATCGGACCTTTCCAGGAACATGAACATTGTTATCGAAAGCTAGAAATATTGGCCAACATAAGTGGAGTCTAACTTGGCGTGAATAAAATGGGTGTGGCGTGATTTTTGCATTCCAGGAATATGGGCCGAGTCTAAGCCAGTAGTGCAAAAACATGGTTGGGCTAGCATATAGTTATGACATCGTCCGCAACGTACCACGAATGATAACTCAGCGAACCTGAACACTGACATATTATTCATTAGTCTAATATCATTTCCTTTTGTATTTGATAGCTGACTTTGCCGTCCAACTGTAGCATGCGCTGCCGGGCTTTTAGTGATATTCATCATTTGGTAGGAATAGGTTCCTGAGTGTAAAGTATTTTATACACGGGCTTCTTAATTTGTTGCACAAGTTAACTACCTCGAAGAGCTAACTAGATTGTCACGTATGTCAGATTATATTCATTTGTACATCCACTGAAGCCGCATTTAATTTTCAACCTCGAAATTTTCGAGCCTAGTCAAGCCGAAACTAACTGGCAACGAACCAAGCTGAGCCGAAAGTTGAAGGTTTCGAGCCAAACGGAGTTCCCCACTTCTGATTAAACTGGCCCGAGCCGACCCGAGCAGGGTAAACCTGCACTCGGGCCGAGTCTTAAAATACTGCACATTTTTACCCCTAATAGTCAGTCTTTTTATAACACTAAGCTTGAGTTATAGTTTCACTCAGCAGAATTCAAGGTTTGACTCAATTTGAGTCAGGTTTCACTCAAAACTTCACAAAAATTTATTCAATTTTAACTCAAGTATTGGATTAGAAAATGATTTTCTCAATACTAAAATTTGACTCAAATTTTTATCAGTGCATGTTTGGCCCAACTAACCCTGAGGAGAGGAAATAAAAATGCAGGCCCTGTCGTTCTCGATGTAATAAGCCTAAGCTTTCGTCTTAGCTTAAGCTAAGGTCCTTATATGAGATATACGCTAAGGCTAAGCCTAAGTTGGGGGCTTCCGCCCGCCGAACCCCCGCTCTAACCTGTTCTTTCTTGTAAAGTTATAACGCACCGACTCTCAGGTTTACTTGGGCCGTATGATTAACGCTGGCACGGCAATAAAGCGAATATAAAAAACTGAAAGAAATACGGTTTGAAACATTATTTGGACGTTTAACGGCGTTATTGTTATCACCAATCGTGCGGGCAGTAATTTGCTACAGAATTTTACGCTGCGTCGGCCGAAAGATTTTTTACCTAAACATTTGATAGCAGCAATTTTGCGCACGATTCTACCCTATACTTCAATGATAAAATGCTAGTCTGACTTGTCATTGGCTGGCAAGAAGAAAACTTATGAGCTTTCCACTGTTTGTAGCTTTGTGATTTTACGTCATCACGAAGTATCCGTTTTTAACAAAATGCGATTTTGTTGTCTCAATAATTATAGCGGCTTTATATACATTTTTATGCATTTTCTCAACGTTTTTACATTATGGAGCAACTAAAAGAGCTATGCCGACTCAGCGGTAAATATATCGACATAAGGTAGATATTCGCTCGCGTATTATATGGGAGCGTGATGTAAATGGTCAGCTTAAACACACTTTACTATGTGGTAGATTTCATAACCGCTACCAGTTTCCAGGAACAAATGTGGTATTGGGCAAACACTATCATCAAGCCAACTAGTTTTTCATTTATTGAACGTTGGTATCTTGTCCCCAGTCAAACTGAAGCCTCCAGCAAGAGCAGCGTTTACTGTATAGTGTGTTAGGTTCCCTTAGTATAGGCACATATAAGGCTTTAGCTTATGTTAAGGCCAACGCTTAGACTTAGTATATCGATGACTCCATAATCTGCCTAAAGAATTTTGCTTCTCAGTTTGACTTTGGCCAGACATACAGACTTTGCATGGCAACGTAACGATTTCCAATGTATGTTCTCAGTTAGTAGTCGTTTGTTGTGTTTGGACACATTCTTCTAAAAAGCAGGGAATACTTGTCGCAACGTCAAGATGATGTGTGATAAGCTTCCTGGCACAGCTCATCTTGGCTAATTTAATCTTGTTCGTTTTCTATTCTTCTCTAATATAAATCAAAAGTTGTGATTGGATTTCAGATTTGCGAACAATGCAGGTTTACAACAAGGAATCGTACTTTGCTTTCATTATCATCATTGTTGTCCATCCAACGCCGTTGTTCATTCGGCTCGAAGCTAATATATATGGCAAAATATTTACAAAAGCTTTAGGGTGTTTACATTGGCATATGCTTCTGTTAGGAACGGTTAAGTGGTTTCATCGATGTGACAAATAGTCATTAATATGCCAGATACAATAAAAATAATATTTTTACACTCTGTGAGAATTTAATCTTTCTACGAGTTTGACGATCGGGTTAAATACCTTAAATATCTTGACCCAAATTAAGCATTCGACTTATATTCTCCGAGAAGTGCATTAATTACGTTTAGAGAACGTCAATCGATTAATTCTGGTTGTGTTAGTGATAGCATGTTTTTCGTTTCATGATTAGAATGCTGTGGAAATTCAGGTTTCATCTGCAAACATTGATAGTAACATGAATAACGGCTAAAAGGAAAAATAATAAAATGTCTAAATTTTCTGTAACGTTCATATTATGGTACGTATATTAATTCATTTAAACCTTCATGTACTACTGGTTCAAATAATTATTTGTAAAATTCCAAGCGATTCCTTAGAAGCTGTGCATTGTATGTGTGCACATGCTTCGTTGTTCAGTAGCTTTGACCGATTTTTAAGGCAGAGCAACAGTTTCGAAGTGGCGAGAAACTCGCTCCCAAACGATCATGGGAAATTGATCGACGCGGCGTTGTTTGAACTTAATACGACATACTTAAATTCATACATGAAAGGATTAACGAGAATTTAGCCTATCGCTCGTCTTCTTCTTTCATGCACAATTACTACGAATGTACCCAATATATATGGCAGCGAAGTTTTACTTTATGTTACCCGAGTTTGTCGTGTACTACACTTTTGTGTGCGCAGTTGTTAGGTGCACGCGTGAGTTAAGAACCCGATGTGGCATAGTTTAGTTGCCAGTGCACAAAACTCGCGGCTACACGATTTTGGCGCGACAAAAGTTATGTGAAATACTCAATTATTCACGGCTGAAAGGTTTTTTAAAATTTAGTTTATCGCTCAAATGTACATTAACTAAAAGTTAGCGTATCGCTGGGACAGTCAAAAAATACCCAAGGCTCGCTCCACCAAATAAACTTTAGCTTAAATATAAAAATTAGATTCTCGCTGCACTAATCGAAGTATAGCCTATCGCTTCACCAACCTTTTATGCACAATGGTTCAAATGAAAATTACACTGCGAAGCGTTACATTAACTTAGTTTATTGTGTATTGTACAGTTGCAAGTGCGCTAGTTGCACACTTCTTTGCGATTTTTCTTCGACTGGGTAACATTTCCGAAATGGTGTAGTGATTGGTGTACGAGGCTAGCAGCCAAAGAATACAAGTATATACAATTCAACGGAACGACAAATGTTTGTTCAACATTATTTGAAACACACATTAATACATGTAAGACAGGCTTATGCAATCCCCGTTCTAGAAAATACATCATGTGTCTAACCTTAATCTATGTACAGCAGGAACGTTGACGTAATATAAAATGTTCTATAATATTTTGGTAAACGAAATTTAAACAGACTAAATTATACGGACTTAAAGCCATATCAAGATGTTTGTGTGCTGTAGTAGTAGTAGTATTTAAATCCAATATTTTTATTCTCGATGCAAGGATCCATGTGAACAGCTCTGAATAAATTTCGGAAGAGTTCATCGTTTAAAAATAAAGAAGCCACAAAACAAAACCACTTCTTATGACATTTTTCCACCGCCGTTGTACAAATAAGTGTAATCGACTATCAGTCATGGTAGTGATTGAACTATTAAAGTATGCAACTATTTATATAACTTCAAAAAATATTGACAATATAGATTTAATAAGATTCATGAAAGTTAGATAGAAACCTCGTCAGAAATTAAAGTGGATACACCTTTTTTCTGATTTTACTCGATTATTCACTGGTGTATTAATATTGCCATTATTCTAATTTTTAATGGTACATTTAACATTTCTTGTACAATGCTGGCTGAGAGCGTTGCGGACGTCTATTGACGGTTTTAGATGCTACTCTGAGACCGTAGGGTGAGTAGCATTCCTTAATTTTAGTTTAATTATATTTACTATAAAACACTTTTATAACTATAGCATTACTCTAATTTTATATCACTCCAGCCGAAGATTAACATAATTCTGAATAACGTCAGCGAAACAGCGTGTTTTCTTGGAAAATACCTTAACATGACCGCACAACTTTGAAATAGCGTTAACCCTTAATTGAAAACCTATAACTTTAAATATGATTTTGCAACTCTTTAAATACTTACAGCCTGAACGTTTAAGCGCCGTTAGCCGGTAGTTGCTTTGCTCCAAAAATGTAATGTTTTATTTTGCAGCAGTGCTATAGTGCATACGTTTTCGCCGAAACTGCTTTACGTTTTCTAACGCAACATTATTTTCACTACTGCGTTTCGGTGTGATACCTCTAGCCAAAATACTAAAGGATACTTAATAGTGAAGAACTCCGAATTGATTACATTTCTTCAACCTCTGCGTATATATGGTAGCAGCTTGAAGAAAAATAAATGCTTTCTGGATTATAATATTTTACAAATTGGTATGTGTATCTACTTCAAATCAAAGGGAATAACTAAAAATCTTACATATAAAATACTAATTTAAATACAAATACTTTATATGGTATTATAAATAATATGACATTCTTTCCGTATTAACACCGGTGAGTTAGGTACAGGCAACAAAACATGCAGGACTTGACTTATTATGCAAGTATTATAGATCAATGTATAATAGGACCAGAAATGTTTTATAGTTGGCGGCCAGTTTTGTTTGGCAGAGGCGTAACCGCGGACTGAAAAAAGTGGGAACCCGAACTAAATTGTCAGTTTGGTATATACTAGTCGAAAACTGGGGGTGTCGGCTTAAGGAATGAGCAATGAAAACGTGACAAAATGGGACTCGAACACTTGACAAACCCTATAGGCAACAAATTGGAAACTAGCTCTCTGCAGGTGAAGATTTTAAAGCTGTATGTTCAGGTTTTTAGTAGAACTAGTTAATATCCATCGTCATCCTTACTGTAGATCAGCTACGGAGTAGCTAACACTCTGAGACTGAACTAGGTTTTCATGTGCATATGTATAATACAGCAGCAAAAAACTGAAATCGGTCGGAAACAGTAAAATTTAAATTCTCTTTTATGTTGTGTGTTTCAGGGCATGGGCAATAATCTAGTTGACTAAAAATGTTATTATTTCTAATCACCATCCCATTTATCACAATGTTAAACGCATAAATAGTGAATTTGATATGAGGCCAAGCACCCTCTTTCTCCTTCGTTGGCCACGTTCCTTTATGCACTCACACTACATATTCAAGCAATAGATGGAAATCTTTCGTTATTGAATCGTCATCTGCTTACCATTTTTAGATTTATTAAATAATACGGCCTGACCAGTATGTGTTCTAAAAATTTTATAACTATGGCATATTTCATATATAAGGCACCTAACGGGGCTCAGTTTTATATCAAAACGAAACAATTTAATATTCTAACAATAAAGCGCTTTATGCAGTTTTGAGAGTTCCAACTAAAGATACATAATTTGCGTATAATTTTATGTTGTTTTATTTTTAATCGCGCCAAACACATACACATTTTCAACCATTTCTGTTCCAGATAAACAATGATTGAAGTGCCCATTTTATAACCTGATTTAAATGCGTCAAAAATATAATGCTTTGTAATAAAATTTACTAGATCTCCAGTGCTACTAAAAGAAATGTTGAAAACATGGGTACAACCAGGTAAGTGTAGCCAAATCAAGTTCGCAAGAATTATTTACATGAAGTTGAATTTAGGTCGTGTTTTCAAAAATGTGTGACGATGAGTACGGACAATTTTTAGCACATAAACAAGCCGTAGTTGCTAATGCTGGGAGATTGCATGTCCCCATTCTTTGGTGTTGGCTGTACGCCTTACGCGATACGAAGATTCAGTTTGTGCAGTTCAGTGTGATTCGATTAATCCCTCTCATAGTTTACATAATATGTCACAGAAATTTCTAAGATGGAATTCAATATTTGCGGTTACAGATTATAAAATAACTATTAGCCGTTCTGTGTTGTCCAGTGAGCCGCTCTCGGACACTGTAATGCAGTTTACTCTTTGGCTTTATAAATGTTCAAAATATCTGATAAATGAGACGCCATTGATGATTTTTTCAAATATTCGGGTACAGAACGATAACCAATGCATCTAATATACGCTTTTGTGTTAAAAAGCATGATCGAAACTTAGTATTTTTCCGTTTCCTCATTTTGTTCCTGAAGTAGCTGATCGGCTTGTAAAAAGAAATTTAAATTGAATTTCGAACAGTTTAGCTCTCGAGTCGCGGTCTATCTATTCGGTGTGGCGCGCGATGTGTTTCTGGTACTACACTAAAGACTATACGCTGTACTACTTTTGTATGTCTTTTGCATTTAACCTTGAAATAAGCTTAAGACTGTCGGACAGTAGAGCTGCAGCACAGGACCAAATTGTCGAAATTTAAGAAATCAGCTAGTTCTTTTAAAGCAAAAAAATAGGTTAGTCAATTGACTGACAACTGCAATAGTTGGTTGGTTTCTTGAGTTAACCTTCGAATAGTTTAGCAGCGTTGTTGCTGATAGAAATAGTCAATTTCGAAAAGCAGCGTGAACTGTTAAATTCGACGACACTATCGCTATATTGTTCGATCATGTATATATGTACTTTTTTATACATGAATAGAATTAAAATGTACGAGTTTTGTCCGCATACAGCGCCATGGGTCGAACACTATATAGCTTTCTGGTCACATTCACCGAAATCTTTGGCAAAATCAAAGACTGGTTGTTGGATGTCTAAACAAATGGATGTGAACGAGAATTTTCAATTTTGGCTCTGGAGGGGGGTTGAGGAGGTCCAGTCTGTGTGCGTCTGTCGTACCTGCATCTCGATAACGGTTGGGCGGATTTTGATGCACGATAGCTCATTCGAACCACAATGACGGAGCCCGATTTTTGAATTTTTTTCCCATGGGAAAGTTATGGGGCAAAATGACGTCATTTTGGCCCATTTTCCGGGCACCCCCTCCAGTTTTTGCGACATTTCTCAATAAGTAAACGAGGTATCCGCAAACTAATAGGCCTATTCCATGTAGCTTTACGAGGGCTTTCCAATGATATATAATAAGTTTTTCAACTACTTCCCAATCTGGAGTCTATAAGCTTATAGTTGGCGCCAAATTTCATATTTGGTGAAAAGTCGTGGGAAATGCACCTAAATGTGTGCTTATTGTTGGTTTTAGTGTCAGATATTGGGTTTTCTGGGCCAACAAGCTGATTGCGAGTGTCACAATATTGTGTGACAAATATTTTTCACACTTCTGCTTTATACTTGGTATGAAAAATGAGATTTTTCTCAAGTGTCGGTTTGAATTCTTTAACGTTCTTTTCACTGTCAATTTAGGGTTTTATTGAATTACTAAATTGTTAGTTCATTGTTTTTGTACTCGTTGTATGATGTTTTGTCTACTGCATACGTTGGCTATCAAAAGAGGCGGGCGTAACTATGACTCATCACTCACGGTTTATATAATGCTGCACCTGCGTACTGTGTGTAGACTTTGTTTGTGTGTGATTTCTACAACAGACTTCGGAGAATTGTTCTCACCACTCGAATTCTGGCTCGCCAGCGAGCTTCACTAGTTTTATAATGAACGTTTATATATAACTGAGTCATCATTGAATTTAAAAATATTAATTCTACGTAGGCACTTATCTATTCTCGATACTATGTACTGAGAATTTTCCATTTATATCATAAAATGATGTATCGAAGTGTGGTGTAAAGTATCCAAGCATTTCCTTTAATTCTTTTTTATTTTGGAATATTATAAAAATTTGAATACAAATCGCGAAGAACTAAACAATCACCGTTGTGTCCGGTTTTCAGGGAATCAAGTTTTAAAGCGTTGGCAACTGAAATACTTGCGCTTAGTTATTTTTTGTATTTGAATATGCGATAAATTTTGCGGCTTATAAACACTTTTGAGCGTTGAAATGTCCAAAACCTTAAATTCCTTCGGAAAAGATGCCCTAAAACGATATTTCGTACATTGTTGCACATTTGTATATATGTATATATCTAGTTTTGGGTATCGAACTGGAACTCTGCATAAACTGTAACTTCATTGTCAACCCTTAGTAAGTTATCAAACATCAAACCACCGGGCCCACAATCTGGCCTTTAGGGGATCAATGATGGCCTCAAATTTCTCAATGCTGAGGCTATCATTCTTCCCCAAGATTCCTCCCCATATGTTATACTCTTATACATTATAAATATATGCTATATATAAGTATGTAAGTAAAGTATATAAATATGTATTCTTTATCATTATATTCTATTTACAGCATTACATGAGTAACGAAGATAATAGGGCCCAGCTACCCGGCAATGGGGTCCCACAATCTCCGGGACCCCAACCGGCTGCTCAGCGGCCGGCCATAGGGTGGCGAATTGAGGGTCACGATGAGCACCCTCATGGGTGCGGCGATTTATGAGGTGCGGCAATAGCCAAACCTCGAAACTGAATGTCTAGGCAGGTCGGACCATCCAGGAAATGAAAATGAAATGGCGCAACCTGCTGTACCTGCTTCGGCAGGGGGTTTGCGCCTCAACTTAACCCTGAAAACAGGTTGTCTCATCCTGCTGCACCTGCTTCGGTAGGGGGGACGGACGAGACAGAAAGTGATTCTCATGCTGATGGTGTCTGGGAGACCATTAGCAAGTCAAGCAAGAACTTTGAACAGAAGACGGAACAGTTCAAGGCAGTGGTGGTTTCGAGACCACAAGCCTACAGTGGCAAAGGGAAAACCCGGGTCCAAAAAAGACATGGACAGTCGGGAGCAGCCAAAAGACAGGGGAAGAGAAAAAGGAAGTGGAGGGCACCACTTCGGAGGGCCCTAACAAACAGGATAAAAGAGGTGAAATACCCGCACCTCCTACGAAAGTGGGGGTCATACAGGATGGTGGCAACGTCCGCGCTGGGTGTTGTCACTGTTGAAAAAGCGTCTCAGGCACCGATTTTGGCCCGGCATTGTCGGGAACGCCCTCGCTCGTACTGCCCCTTCCCCGCTTAGCAATAGACGAGGGAACGAAGGTTCGAATTGTCGGGAGGTTGCCATGTTAGATTGTATTTTCTCATGTGTTGTTCCAGTCTCTTGTTGTTAGCTGATGTTGTATCAAACGGTAAATAAACTCTTGAAAATCACTTGAGGTGTCCCGTGTTATTGATTTCTTGGCGTAATAAGTACGTCCCAATGGACGGGCCGACCCTTCGTGCCACGGCTTGCGGATGCAAACACCCCAAGCCCTGACATGAGCGGTCCGCCGCCACTATTGATATACTTGGATAATGGCACTGCGATGAGAGTGGTCCACAAAGTAAGTATCCACTCGCTTGTGTAATTGTCACACTTACAAAAAGGATAAAATTTATTAGGGAAACTTTAGCACTAGTCACTAATACCATTAAGTTATCAAGATACAACGCAGATAGTCCGACGTTAAACTCTCAGGGGCTGTCGGAACCCTGTGGGGGCCACATAGGCTACACTGATTAAAGTGTTCGACCAGGGATAAGCTAAGTGGAACTCAAAACTTATCTTGCAAAACCAAAATTATCATGCATTCCACTACAGATTTCAATGAGCAAAACAACTTCCGTTAGATTAGAATAGGGAATATCGGTTTGACATTATGACCTGTGAGCAGGTTTCGGTGTCAACCCCCCTGGGGAACCTCTGCAATCATGCCCAGATACTAGACACGTGCGCAACCCATCGGGCGGGGTCCGAACACACCCCGTGAAGCGCGCCTGCGGCCTGCTAAGCTCCATAGCTTCTTGGGTCTGACCAAGGGGAGTGGCGAAATCGGAAAACTTAGGGTCCGCCCTTGAGGTTATGATAGCCGGGGTCGTATGGGCATGGTGTTAGGAAGTTGCTCCATGCAGCTGCGTCACCGTTATTACAAAGTAGTAACGGTTTCCATTGATCTCTGTGCTCTTGACACCTGTGCGAACAATCGCCGAGTATTTTAGCGTCCTTTATTCTTATAAATACTTAGCGTCAGAGCCTTGAACAAGGGAAAATAAGATGGCAAATAAGCCACTGTGATGCATGTACACTACTGTAGAAATACAACTTGTAGAGTGATGAAGTCTACTATCAGAAAATTTGTAGATAAAGTTCAGTTGACACGTTTTATACCGTTTTATACGTTTTTACTGCGTTGCAACGTGTTCGAAATATAAACAACAACAAGACTATATTTGCGGCTTATAAATATGACAAAATGAAACCATGAAAAGTACTGTGCAACAGTCATTGCTGTTATAAAATTAAATGGGACTAGTATATTCTTTATTTCACACAGCCCTAAATGTGCCAGGATATCAGTTTTTCATGGAATCATATTTCAAAAACTGAAGCTGGGCACACAATGTCATAAAAATTTTCAATATCTAATATAAGTAGAGTTGTTGCAGGTTGCGATACATATATCTCACATAGTTCATGTTTGTACCACATATGCTGCGGCAGAGTATTTATTGTCTAGATGACAAGGCAAAGATTCTTGCCCTAGTTTCAGTAAATGACAACCTAACACTATAACTTTTATTAACTAAAAACGTACATCAACTATAATATACATATTTACAATCTTATCATACCTAGCCGAGGTCCTAAATCCCAGGTGGATAGCGGGTACTCCGGTGGGCGGGCGGCAGGTCGTGCCAATTGGGGATAAATGTTCGAGATTTTTAGTACTCAAAATTTTTTTAATTTTTACCAATTTGCCCCGCATTTTGCCAATTTGTCCTTGAATTTTTGTCAATTTTTTCCTATTTATACCATTTTTCTACCAGTTTTTGTTAATTTCGCTCAATTTTTGATCATTTCTCTCCTGTATTTGCCTATTTTTGCCAAAATTGTTCGCAACCTTTGGGCGCTGGAGGGGGTGGTGGTGCGGATATCCAGGGCGATCAGGCTGCCCAACAGGGGAATCGGTGAGAGTGTCCGAGCTTATGGGGATAATCCTATTCTCTCCACCCATTACCATGTATGAATGTTATTCTGTGATGTTTTTAATAAGTTGCGGTGTTGCGTATATAGCGAATGTACTGTAGCCATGTGTACAATTAACAAATTTACAAATATTATCCTTGTTGTAACTGTCAACCGATATATCAAGTAAAACTTATCAAAATATAGACTTTCATATTTACTAATAACTTATTCTGTTTTTTGTTCAGATCAGTCTCACATTAGCAACCTAAGAACCCACGAACGAGAATACCCAAGAATAAGATAGGACAGAGAATGCTTATATTGAAAACAGTAGTGAAGTGTGCTATAATCTCATAAAAATCTTATCTCCGTTACGCAGAGTGTCGTGAAGTTTAAAATAATGCCTAAGGCCTCAATAGATGCATAAAAGCATTTCTATACTGACGTCGCTTTCAGTCACACTCGTGTGTGTGCGCAAGACTGTCTGTTGGCATTTGCCTTAGTTCCTATTCTGCTGGCAAATATTGTCCTTTTCTGTCGGTCAAAGTTTCGTCTGTCCAAAAGCTGATAAGCTTGTCGACATTGCTTTAATTATACAGTTTTGATAAAATTAATTATTCATATTATTCATGTGCTTTTAAATGGAAACTGGTTTATTCTGCTGACTGCAAAACATGAAAATTGAACGTCGCGCACAATAACGTAATAATCTTATGTGTATAACTGAGATTAAAAGCAGTTTATACATGTCGGCCTTAAACTTGACATCATGTTATTATTCTTCCACACTATAGTTTGGCATTTAGCGGTTAAATTCTATTTTGTATAATTTGTTGCATGTAGGGATAGAGTAATGATATGATATTTTCTGCCAAACTCCATTAGTTCAAATTCATAAATTTTTAAATTTAGGATACACCAACTTTAACAGTTGGAGTATAGTCTTAGGGCCTTTACAGACATTCAAGTTACGGGTCTTTTCGGTTATCCCCCCCAGCTGGAATTTCGTCAATTTTGAAGTTACAGATAAAATTTTGGTACCAATCGATTCAGCTCAATGAGCTGGTCCAGACAATACCCATTTTACCCACATCCCTGACAAAAAATTTTTTCGATTTTTTGAGGTCCCAATGGTCCCCCCTTGGGAACCCAAAATTTTTTTCGTAGGAATATGGTCATGTTGGGTATCATTCGACTCGGCTTGATGAGACAAGTGGATTAATGTGTAATTTTTTGAAATCTACCCCACCGTTAGAAAGTTATGAGGGCCCAAGTAACCCTGAGGCGCGTTATAGCGTACGGCCCCTAAAGATTACTTGGGCCCTCATAACTTTCTAACGGTGGGATATATTTCAAAAAATTACACACTAATCCACTTGTCTCATCAAGCCGAGTAGAATGATACCCAACATGACCATATTAATAAGAAAAAAATTTTGGGTTCCCAAGGGGGGACCACTGGGACCTCAAAAAATCGAAAAAAAATTTGTCAGGGATGTGGGTAAAATGGGTATTTTCTGAACCAGCTCATCGAGCTGAATTTTATCTGTATCTTCAAAATTGACGAAATTCCGGCTGGGGGGGGATAACCGAAAAGACCCCGAGTTACTAAGACACCTTTTCACTGTACCTATCAAATCATTATTATTATTATCATTACATTATATCATTATGTATTATAGGGACACGGCAGTGTCCCTATCGTATATTTTATGCCAACACTGGTGCATTTTTAAATGAAATCTTCTGGAATTTTTTGAAAACCGACGGTGACTTTTTGGAGATATACCTTTTTAAGAAGTAAAGTTTGGCCAGCATCGGAAACAGACGACGCTGCTTATTTATTTTTATTATTGAATTCTAGGCAGGATAATATTTACTGCACGAACAAAATGTATTTTTAAGGAAAATTTTAAGAACACGACTTTTACTGAACAGAGATTTATTTACGAAGCCACGTTACATATATTCCGCAAACGCATGCTCTGATAAATTGAATAGGCTCGTGCATGTCGATATTATTTCGTTTCCATCATATTTCAAGCTTATTTTTGTTTGATTTTCTAGACAACGCAATACGGATAATATTCCTTTTATTTACATCTCTGAATAAATTTCTTTTGTAGGTAGCTACGTGCATTGCCAAGACCCCGCGACGTAGTTAGTTATGCCGTCATCAGATGCGTGCCTAGAATAGAATCAAGGACGGATTCAAGGGAATCCGTGGGCCGGTTTTAGACGGGGCCTCCGAGGGAGGTGGGCGCATTGGGGGCGGGCTGCACCTCGGAGGAGGAGCAGCGCCTCGATTAGGAGAGGAAGGACACATCGGTGGTGTGAAGCCCGGTGGGGGAGGGGGAGCAGCGCCTCAAGGAAGAGGTGAGGCACGGAATCCACGGGATCCTTTTACCGTGAAAGCCAAAAGCCGCCAGTGCCTAAAATTTTATCGGATTTTTATTATAGGCGGCAACGAACCATGTTTTCAATTTCTTGCTCGATTCGGCTCTTCGTGAACAAGCTAGAATCAGCTCTCAGGAGGGCACAGCGCCACGGGAGGCGGTTGATTCGGCGCCTGGCAATTCAGAGCGAGCGGCACAAGAGAGCGGCTGGTGGCGCTTCAGAAGGCGGGCTGTAGCGTTTGGCGGAAGACAGTGCTTATGAGGTGTGGCACAATGGGAGGTCTGCTGCTTTTCGTGAGAATGCGGCGCCTCACGTTGGTGCGGCATCAGATGTATGGAGGGGCGTGTACGGGCGCTCTTGGGAGTGGAGGTGAGGCGCTAAATGTTTGGAGGGGGCGTTTACAGACACTCATGGGAGTGGAGGTGCGGCGCCTAGGTGGACAGCGCTACAGAGCGGGCGACACAAGGAAGTGCCTGCAGCGCATTACAAGGATAATGGGGCATCGGAGCTGGGGTCCGGCTGCTTGGGGGTGTGCGGCTTCTCTTCGGGGCTGCTGCGCCTCAGGAAGATGCGGCGCCTGAGGGTGGGGGGCGTATGCAGCGCCCGGGGGTTGAGGTGCATCGGATGTGGAGGGAGGGGATGAGGCGCCTATGAGGGTGGGGGTGCAGCGCCTTTTCGGGTTGGTGTTGCGGTATCTCTGGGGAGGCGCAGCACAGGAGCCCAGTAATCCTTCTACGGTGAAATCCAGGTTCCGCCACTGGGTAAAAGTTTACTGGGTATTTATTACGTTGCATAGAGTCATGTTTTGTAAGTTATTGCTCTACTCAGCTCGTCATGAACAGTATGCGGGTCGACTCTGTTCGGCTGTTCCGATAACAAGCTAGACTCAGCTTTCAAGCTCCAAATAATGAAAGTTTGGCGTTTTGCTTTCCGCTTGGCCGACAAATGTGCTGTGACATCACTTGTAATAATGTTGTCGAGTTTTAGAAAAGAGTTGTTTTAGAAAAGAGCTTTTAAAAGGCGAACCAAGATCTTCTCGATACACTAGTCTCCACTCTTTCAAACAAATCTTGGGACCTGGTTTGGCTCTCCAAGTACCATGGCAGACTCATCTGTAGAACTGACAAAAGCCTAGAGCTTAAATTTTCAGTTGATTTGAAGCTTTATTATTATTTTTAACACTAGTTTAACCTTGTCAGGATCTGTAGTATATTTCGTGATCATGTAAAACGAATAATACAAGGTAACAACGCTACGATGTAACATGTAAAGGATATGTTTATTCAGGTAACATTTTGGAACAAGTTTTGAACAGTTTAAGTTAATGTTCACTACGCGTTTATAAATGTGTTTTAATGCAAATGCTGCTGCTACGCCAGGTTCTTTCAAAACTCTAACCGTTAGAATAGACACAAAAATATATGACGACGGTAATTCTACCGTACATGCACACCTAAGCAAATAGAAGTGCAAGCTAAATATTACTACTGCAAATTCAACTTTTTCTTTAAATACAAAATTTATAAATTAAAATGCTCAAAATTAAAATCTTAAGCAGAAAGATAAATTTGACTTCGTCATTTGAACTACTCTATACAAAGTGTCTTAATAAAAATCATAGATCAGTTTTTTCAGATTTCATTATGCAACATAATTATCTGTTCATGAGGCATACATAGTGGCCCTGCATATGGTAAGTGTAGCATTGCCATGTTTAAATTTTTAGAACTCTGTACACTCATATGATGCATAACTTCCGCTATTTATATAATTGATTATTGTACTACATAATACAAGGCCATAAATTCCTCTGAAATTTTGGCAGTCGTCATATGTTTTTGTTGCTATTTTTAGAGTTTTGAAAGAACCTGGTGATGCAGCACATTTGCATTAAAATGCATTTAAAACGCGTACTCAACATTAAGTTAAATTTCCAAAACATTGTACATTGTTTCATAATTTTATATGAATAAACATATGCATTTTACATGTTACCTTGTTATGTATTACTGAATACCTATACTTGTTATTTCTTGCTGTACCTATCATAAGTACGTGATCACGTAGGCCATAGTAACCGTCAAACGTGACGGCGTTTAAAATGTACTGAATACCTATACTGGTTATATTTAGCTGTACCTATTATAAGTATTTGAAACGTAGGTCACAGTAACCGTCAAACTTGGCAGCAATCAGAATGTATTGAATACCTATACTTGCTATTTTTCGCTGTACCTATCACAAGTACGTGATCACGTAGGTTACAGTAACCGTCAAAGGTGACGGCATTTAAAATGTACTGAATACCTATACTTGGTATTTTTTCGTTGTACCTATCACAAGTACGTGATCACGTAGGTTACAGTAACCGTCAAAGGTGACGGCATTTAAAATGTACTGAATACCTATAATTGTTATTTTTTGCTATACCTATCATAAATGCGTGATCGCGTATTTCACAGAAACAGTCAAATGTGGCGGTATTTAAAATATATTGGATACCTACACTTGTTATTTTTCGCTGTACCTATCCTAACTACGTGATCACGTTGGTCACAGTAACATTCAACCGCGACGGTATTTAAAATGTACTGAATACTTATACTTCTTATTTTTCGCTGTACCTATCATAAGTACGTGGTCACGTAAGTCTCAATAACCGTCAAACGTGACGGTAATTATAATGTGCTGAATACGTATACTTATTATTTTTCGCTGTACCTATCAAAAGTACATGATCACGTAAGCCACAGTAACCGTCAAACTTGACGGCATTTAAATGTACTGAATACTTATGCTAGTTATTTTTCGCTGCACCTATCATAAGCACGTGATCACGTAAGTCACACTAACCGTCAAACCTGACGGTAATCAAAATGTACTGAATACGTATACTTGTTATTTTTCGCTGTACCTATCAAAAGTACATGATTACGTAAGCCACAGTAACCGTCAAACGTGACGGCATACAAAATGTATTCAATACCTATACTCGTTATTTTTTGCTGTACCTATCATAAGCACATGATCATGCCGGTCATAGTAACCGTCAAACGTGACGGCATACAAAATATATTGAATACCTATACTTGTCATTTTTGCTGTACCTATCATAAGTGCATGATCGCGTAGCTCACAGAAACAGTCAAATGTGGCGGTATTTAAAATGTACTGAATACCCAACACTTGTTATTTTTCGCTGTACCTATCAGAAGTACGTGATCACAAAGGTCATAGTAACCATAAAACTGACAGCAATCAAAATGTATTGAACACCTATACTTGCTATTTTTCGCTGTACCTATCACAAGTACGTGATCACGTAGGTTACAGTAACCGTCAAAGGTGACGGCATTTAAAATGTACTGAATACCTATACTTGGTATTTTTTCGTTGTACCTATCAAAAGTACATGGTCAAGTAGGCCACAGTAACCAACACATGTGACGGCATTTAAAATGTACTGAATACCTATAATTGTTATTTTTTGCTATACCTATCATAAATGCGTGATCGCGTATCTCACAGAAACAGTCAAATGTGGCGGTATTTAAAATATATTGGATACCTACACTTGTTATTTTTCGCT